>BHDV01027309.1:132307-143774 GCA_005406045.1 Adoxophyes honmai
AATATACCAATAATTTCTTAGTCGCCTCTTACGACATCCACGGAAGAAATGGAGAGGTGTTGTTCTTAACCCGTCACCACACGGTACTTTGTTCGTACTTTGTTTTAATCATGTTTAGTAATTGCTCCAATGAAGCCCTTAATTTGAATGACGAGACGGGCCGAATCAAAGAAATGCCAGTTCATTAAGCCGTGCTTAGAGACGGAGCATTTAACGGGTTGATTTAGCACGGGTCGCGTGTGAAGCTAAGCTGCTGTGTTAATGAGTCATTGTGTTTTATTTTAGACGTCAAAAAGAAATATTTGACGCGGTAACCTGAAACTGTTTTGTATATTTACGCGAGGCTCGCGGGCGATAATTTTGATACGAGCGCCGGCGCGGGCGCGGGCTAACGTGGCATTTATGATTTATAATCCGGCCCCCGACGGGTCCCCTTTTCTGAGAGACAGCGGACTTAAAAATAATTTCGATTTTAAATTGGAAGCAACTTATTAAGCTCGGATTTTATGTGATGGGCCATTTTATGGGATTGCTCGTTCGATGTTTTACGATAGACCATTCAACAGTGGGTCACCAATTTTGCATCGTTAATTGACGCATCTCTATTTAAAACGATTCACGTGCTATTGATTTTTTTGACGGCTTGGACCGCATTTTAACCAGACACAGTTGAACCTGTGTGATGACGAGTCCAGAATAACATCTCTCCAATTCTTCCGTGGATGTCGTTAGAGTCAACTAAGGAAATAGGTTTAGGTATGCTTTATGCGTCAGGCTAGCAACCCGTCTCTTCCATCTGTTTTCAAACCTAACATTAAGGTAGAAGTGGCAGCGAAGCGTGAAATAGTCATGATCATGGTTTTGTCTGCGTCACGTTTCGTGTGCTCTGCCTACCCTTTTGGTAACATGGGCGTAAGAGTATGTATGTACAGTTGAAATAGACTCGAACTAGGGTAGGCTAATCATAGTTCGACAAGTAGGACACCGGTGCAAATGAATAGTGATAATGATAATGCGTATTACCGAACTAGTTTACCAGCGAACGTGCGCACGCCGCTTACCCGCCACTTAATTACGGCAGTCACGCATCAGCTAAGAGAGTCTTTTGTAGTTTTCACTGCGTCAAAAAATGTAACAAAAACGGCTAAAGCATATTTTTTCGACGAAACGACTGATGTCAGGCGTCGGCGGGCGACGGTATAATGAGAAGCATTGTGGTCTCCGAGCTGTCGGCTCTGTGTCGAATCGAGGCGATGCTCTTATTTTGGACGCAGGATTCTCTTAATGCCTACTGATGCCTTACCACAATGACAGAAACCCGGCCGTGTTCGGCGCTTGTACCTATTTGTCAGGAAACTGGCACCATGAATATTTAATGGATGTGTTTATATTACAAATGGTTATTGGGCCGCCGCGTTCCGGGCATGTATCAAGAGGCTGGGGGTATTTTTGAAATAAATTTACATGAAATTTGTCACTTCGTATACGGTGTTTTGTTTTCGTTTTACACGTGAATGAATCTCGTTCGTCCATGATGGGGAATAAACAACGCCATAATTTTAGTACCTAATTTATTTCAAATATTCTGAATGGATTATTTAACAAAGTTACTAAGCTTGTAGTGTTCCTATTCACGTTCTGCCCAATTTTCAAACGCAGCGAAGAATATTATGCAGAATCGCAAACAGGAAGAAACGACGGCAAAAGTTTAGAAAAATCCTATCTAGATCTAACATGTAGAATTATTGCCCTTTAGTCTACGTTACGCTCCTAAAGATGCACCTTTTGAAATCCCCACGACGCCACGCCGATTGATTTACCAGCGACCTAAACTTATTCATAATCAAACCATTCGTACTGTACCTTTAGCTTTGGTCGGCTCGTGACGATCGTGTCGGGACCGAGACGAATCCCCGGGAACCGAACCCGCAACAATCGGGTCTCGTGAGCGGCTACGATAGCGACACAATGACGGTACAATTTGGAAAAGGGTAGATGACTTGGAGAAGCATCGGGGACAGCGGTTCCTTGAACCCGTTGGGACATTTTAGGCATAAAGCTTATACAATCGACCATAGATATTTTAACCAATGGTTTGGTATACGTGTCTGAAAACCCTTGTGATTTTTTTCTCAAAATTTTCATGTAAAAAAAAGACAGTCTGAAAATAGTGCCCAGTCTTTTGTTATTTTTAGTCAACCCCGTAGCATCGCAATATCGAACGATTTCGGGTGCGTACGAGTCGACTAACGGAACTTGCGTACTGGATGTAAGGCCTACCTTATTCCTACATAACACAGGGCGCATTGACTTGAAAAGCGATTAATTTTTTTCGTCTCCCAAAATTTTCAGGAAGCATGTTACAGGGGCTTTTAGACGCGTATACCCGACCACTGGTTAAAATATTTACAGTTAATTTCCGGCCACCCTGTATATGAAGTAAATTAGATCTTTCCAATTACCAGAGCTTTCCGTGACCGTATTCGCTAGAGAATTTTAACTACGCGAGCGGTCACTTGTGGATGTTGAATTCGCCGTGCAACTCGTCTACGTCGACACTGGCAAGTACTATCACCATCATCATCAGCCTATATACGTCCCACTACAGGGCACAGGCCTCCTCTCAGTATGAGAGGGCTTGGACTATTAGATCCCACGCGATACGGATTGGGAACTTCACACGCAGCATTGAATTACTTCGTCACTGTGTGCAGATGACGTTTTCCTTCACAGAATACCTCGTGGTAAATATTGAATTCGATTCGGCATAGATCATCATGGTAAATGTATTATAAGATTCATAAGAGTTGTTTAGTTTTGGTGTTAGTTACGTTTTTTCTATAAACTCAAACAGTCTGACTATGGTAAACGCATTCGACCAATGCGCATGCGCGCACTAGCGCCATCTACGCGATGCTTTTCGTATCGGGCTCGCTCGCTGCCGTTCAAAATTTTCTTCTGTGGTGTGTGGTGAAATAAAATACAAAACTTCTTCCTAACCTGTGTTGTGTAATATCTTTACTTCAAGCGTGAACTGTGATTACTGTGAACTTAACCTACGAAACAGCCGAGCCCGTCAGCCCGCCTGTGAGCCGCAAGACTGAAAAGGAATACTTAAGAAACAGCGTCTTGGAAAAGGTCAGTGTGCGCGTATTATATTTGCCTGATTCAGACTTGTTTGTTATTTAAAATTACTATGTCGGCGAGATGTAGTCTCGACCCAAATGTGCCAAATTTTATCCGTGCTTGGCACAAGAGTACTAACTGGAGTTCAGAGTTAATATTTAGTGGATCTTTTCTGCCGTTCCCGTGTTCTTGGATGCTGAATTTTCTCTATTTACTTTCTCGCTCAGTTCTGCGATCGCATTTCGTTACAGTAACAGATCGTATTAAAAAACAACGACCACTGACCTCAAACAAGCCGCTAATTACTTATTTACAATCTATCGATTTACCTCCAGTACCCACACTGAAATAATGAACAATAGCGAGCGGAGCTCAACCTAATAAGGTAGTTTATTGGTCTACTCACTCACCTCAAATCGTAAAGTACCGCTAACCGTTCCGTACTGAAATCCATCAAAGGAGAATTCTAAGAAATTGGCCATTGTGTCGGTGGAGCTCGTAACTTCAGGGATGCTCTTTAACCCGTGCTCGTGATGTCGTCTGACCCTGGCATCGGCTCGTATCATAATCGATGTTTTCAATTTACTCTGGCGGTTACTTACATGTGGTTCAGATAGAAACTGAAGTACATTCAGATGGACAATCACGTCTGTTCCCAAATGGGGTATCTACGGTAAGCTCTATCTAGAGCTTAGGGAACGCGACACAGAACAAAAAAGACTATTTCACGCTTCGTAACAACTTCTAGCATAATTTTAGGATTTTGGAAACAGACGGATGAGGTATAATAGTGACAAGTTGCTAGCCTCTCTCCTAAAGCATACCTAAACCTGTTTTCATTAGTATCCTCGGAAGCAATGGAGTGGTGTTATTCTAACCCATTGAGGATAGAACCTATAGAGTACTAATGTAATCTTGGTTGTTCGGAAATTATTCCGCAAAACAATTGAAGTGATCGCTGTGCTCTTATTGGCCGGTCCAAGATCGCGCGTAACGCTAGTGCTTTTTTCTCTACGGTTATTGGCTCTGTACAGTTTCTGTGACAGTGACGGTGACGTTTAGTATGTTGAAATCAACAAACTATTTGCGGACCGGGGTTGCGAACATTGTTTCTCTATAGGTTCTATCCTCAATGTTCTAACCCAACACCACACAGGTAAGATGCTGAGTAGACGACGCATATTTACTTCAATTCGGAAAAACCGTCATTGCGAAGAAGAATCAGGAACGTTAGCAGGAAGCCCTTTAAGTGATATGTTCGTCTTTTTACTTTCATGTGGTCCTTTACTTGCTATTTTTTAACAGTTTGTAAGTACAGTCGCCTATTGCGACATCCACGGAAGAAACAGAGAAGTGTTATTTTAAACCCGACACCATTGATACGCAATATAGCATTGGTTTTAATACGACTATCTACATCGCCTTTGGAGATAGACAAAGTCCCTCAGCAACACAATATCGGGATACTTGCGCTTACATATAAATTACAATTTAAATAAACTCAGAAGCATTCCAATACCCACGGGAAGTATGGAAACCTTATCAATAAGTCGACGGGGAGTCCGATCATATCGCTCGGTGCGGGAATCTACCTACTCGTTGCGCCTGTGCCGGGCTACGAACTAACACGACCAACAAAAACGACGATAAATTGATTCGACGACCACTTTTACGTACTTTGTTTGACTAATTAAATTTTGGATGTTAAATTGTGGACAGTGGGATGTCAGTATACAGGTTTAAAAAATGGTTTCAGTAGACATTGAGTCTTTTAAATTTTTGTGAAGTCTGTTTAAAATGCTAGTATTTTTTAATTATTGGCGCTATATTTCTACCGTCTACCGTCGTTGTTGTAAGGAGCGACTAAGGAAATAGGTCTGGGTATGCTTAAGGCAACATGATAGCAACTTACTGTACTTCGTCCATTTTTAAACCTAATATTATTGTGTTGTGCTAGATGTGGCCACAAAACGTGAAATAGTCATGATTTTTGACTATGTAGAGTTTCGTGTGCTCTGCCCATCCCATTAAGAAATACAGGCGTGCTGTATGTGTGTGCGTGAATTTATCTTGCCAATGCTTTCATACCATAATTACAACCTAATGACCAAAGTAGGTTAGAAATTATAAGGAAAAGACTGATGTCAAAACGAAACAAAAAAAATCGCAATGCTTTTTTGCAATATTACGTAGCTGTGTACAACATTAAATAAAATTACAATAAATTTTCGTGAAACCAATAAACAAGGCAGGGTAACTAAAACACCGCTACTTCAAATAAGTTTATGATAAACGCTCGGAGCTTTATGATTCCCTGGTACATTAAATCTAGACAAAGATGGCGGCGGGACATAGTTGCCGGTAATGGTTGCGGCTAGGGTTACCAGAAGTGAAAAATTATCGTACCTCTCTTCCATTTTATATCACTTGCTTGTTGCCATATTAAAAAAATCAAAACCTTTGTTGTGATTGTTGATGAAGTTTCGAATATTTATGACTCAACTTTTACTTGTTTTCCTTAACTATTATAATCCTATTAATTTTCCATAATTAATGAAGGCAAAAAATGACATTATGCAATGAGAGACTAAAACAAATGTGGACCTCGTGACCTAACAAGATGAGTAGCTAAGCAAGTGAGGAACCATTTTGATTATCACGGGAGCCTTATTTACTGTCGTGGAAAATACTCCAACAGAGAGATCTCTCTCCAGGGAAATGTTAAAGGCTGGGGACCGAAGTCCACAGAGAGAAAGTTAGAAACTGTCTTTAAGCAACCGATCTTCGAATCTTTATTAGCGCGATATAGAACAGATTTAACAGCTGATGACATAATGAAGAAGTTATTTTACTAATCGATAGGTGGCGCTAGGGTCATTCCACTATTTTATGAGTACGAAAGTAAACTACCTACTAGTTATTTAAATTACATATTTATACCTTGCATGCCATTCTTATCTATTCTGCTATTTAAACTAACACAGTTTAAATAAGATCCCGTGGTATATCACTATAGCCTCACGAATATTTGAACTTCTCTGGACCAACCACAGAATTTTCGAGAACTTTTTCCCAGAAACAGTTCTTTCAAACTTGCTAGCCCTGACCGGCTATTGGTTAGCGCCGAGTTAGGAAGCGATTCATCAATTTTTGTTAGTTTGCAAGCACTGGCCAGATACGATCGCTCCGAGGTATGATAAAGAAATGAATTGCTGCATTGGCGACTTGCATTGTCCATTCACGCATGAGAGGCTTGGGAATGCAACTATAATTTAACCTGGCAACACTAGGGAGCGAGTCCCCCGCGCTTGATGCTACGTGTGACAAGCGGGCATCAATCTATAAAAAGAAACACATAATACGTACCTGCCTTGAAGGTTTGTCTGATAAATCTTATTGTTTTGAGATAGTGATTGAGTAAGTGTAAATAAATACATTTATGGTTTACACATACACGCATCATACCTGTTTCCCAAATGGGGCAGGCGAAGCATTCGAAAGGTTACGTAGACGAATCAAAATCTATTTCACGTCGCTTTTTACGACGTCCTGGGAAGAATTAAAACGGTGTTATTGATAACCCGATTCCACACGGGGAAAACTAATAAAATTCTATATTTCGGTACGAAAATGTCACTTATAATAATTGATTATCTATTCGAAGTTTTCCGGATGAAAAAGTATACACTATACCTATACAATAACATTACTAGGTATCTAAATTAACAAGCCTCGTTAAATTTCTCTTGTTGGTAACTTAAGTAAGTGAAAGTACATTTTGTCTTGGTTTTGTTGTTTGCGGTCAGCCCGGAGTTCCTTTTTTATTTGGTCAGTACATATACGTGTCTAGTTTGCATGCTTCATACTCTTAAAGTTGGTAAAATAACCTTAAACAGCTTTCAAAAACCATGGCTTCTTTGACGGATTAAAATCTTTCAAACGAAGTGACTATGGTGGCGGTACACTGTGGCATCTGTCACTTCTGTGCAAATTTCAGCCCGACTTTAATGTAATCTATGAGCGCAATAACTTATATAATTTTCGTTAATTCCTCTGTATGGTGTCGCATTTAAACTGACTCCATTTCTCCTCTGGATATTGTTCAAAACAGGGATCGAATACCGGTGTTATTTTCATACATTTATACCGGTATTTAAATGCGGTATCTCAGTTTTTTTGTGCGTTATTGCAATTTTTTCATTTAATTTCGTACTTTTGTAGGCTTACCTAAATACTATCTGGGAATACCAAGCTAAAATTCTAAATTAAAGGAGATATTTTAGTTTTTAGTGATACCGGTAATGATCCCTGGTTCAAAAACGTGGCGACTGAGGATACGTGACTTAAGCGACAAGATAAACTTACTATTATATTATCCACTTTGTTTCATTTTAAACCTAAAGTAGTGCTAATGGTGTAATAGTCATAGTTTTGTCTATGTTAGATTTAATGTAATCTACCTAACCCGTTTAGGAACACAGGCATGATGTTTTATGTATCCATAAAGTTTTCGATAATTTTAATACAAGCGCATTACGCAATAATTCAACACATTAAATATTCTAATTTCGATTCAAAACAAACGAAGGTATTTAGGTTTGGTTCAATCATGGTTATCTAGTGCTTGTAAAGGAATCACTACCATTTAACCCATATAATAAAAAGCTGATAGATGCTTGCATTTTATAGTAGGGTAATTAAAGATTTTCCTACGAAGAAAGTGTGTCAGTCGTACTTCTGACAACCGACTGCAATACTTTCCACAGCCTCAACCTCACTCGCCATAATCAACAACACATTTTTATTGATTTTTTAATTATCATCCTACTAGATGAACAGGTTTTCTTTGTGCAAATAGAGCAATAACTAATGTAATTAACTCATACATAGTTTTAATTCTAGTAAACCTTTAAAGGAATAAAAGTGTACTCATTTTATGTCATGCTCAGATCTCTGACTCTTTGACATGTAAAAGGAAATGTCAGCATAGAAAACACAGTATAGTTAAGTAGCACCAAGTAATTAAAAAAAGTTTTCTTTTCAACTTATCAGTTACTACTTACCTACTTACACAAATAAACTTCACTCCTGTACGAGTATTCCAAGGTAGGCAGAGAACACAAAACGTTGCACAAAAAAACGTGTCTATTTTATGTTCCCTAGTCTAATTTGGACAAGTTTAGGATTAAAATCGGTGATGGTGTTGGACTTAGAATTAGACCTCTCCATTTATTTCATGGATGTTGTAAAGGCGACTAAAGAACTAGATTGAGTATACTTTTTAGGCGCCAGGCTGTCACTAATACCTATTTTTTTCCCCAAGATAATTAGAAATACATTTTTAATCGTGTATTAACTAGGATTTTCACATCGAGTTGAAGCAGTATTTTTAATGTTGTTGCGAAATCTTATCTTTTCTAATTCGGCATTTTTAGTTCACGTTGCATCGGCTTGCCGCAGGCACATTTTAAACCACTTGCCTTTTAAAAGCTAACGGTTCTTAACAAAATAACGAATACGATGATCGTTAATGAAACACGTGGAATACAGTTTTACCTTAGGCAAGTGAATAACGAAACCGAATTAAAAATCACTGAGACATTCTCAAGTTTTTGCTCAGTTAAAGCTGTGAGATAAAATTTAACTTTAGGCTTAAGTACTGGCAGGAAAAAATAGAAACATGACGGGCACATTCCTTTGTTTGTACTGAGATTCGAAATTCAAGTCTTTTTTAAAAGATAGACTGTGTCTTTAAAAAGTTAACTCCAAATGCATATGTATTTCACTGGGTTGTAAAGTTGTAAAGCTAAAAGGTTTAAAAAATTGGCTAAACTATGAGTTCGCTTCGCGCTACATGAGCATCAAAATTTTAATGATTATGTTATCTTGTTTAGTCCAAAATAGTTTAAAAAGACAGATAAACAAACAGCCAGCCATCTGGAAGATAAAGAGTAAGTAAATGCTGGTTAGACACTTATAAATGTTATACTTTAATAGAATTAGCATAAAAAACACTAATACCGGTATAACTCATCTAATTACACAAACAAAATATACAGCGAGTTCATTCACACAAACCGTAGCTAAACAGATCCGTGCAGTTGGCAGATATACTCCGTAATTATGTCCACTTAACGTAGATATGGACCAACGATTTCGCGATCAATTATTCAAGAGAGTGAAATAAACTTCCATTTATAACTTTCTTATCTCGTAAGCCTGGACGTCTAGGTCGCCTGAAGCAAGACTAAGCAACCTGTCTTCAGACGAAGCCTGTGGGCCACACTTGAGAACTAATCACGGTAAATTAGTGGGTCTTCTTCTATTCAAGGCTCTGTTTTTCAATACGTTGCAAGACGAGTATGATTAGATGGAAAATGTTAGGGTTCTTTTGATTGATCTACACTAATATTATAACTGCAATATCACATTTAACCATCTGGTCACCCTGAAATTGCTAAACGTGGCACTGGATTTTTGAATTCATGTGCTCTGCCTACCCCTCTTGGGAATACAGGCGTGAGAATATGTGTGTGTGTGTGTGTGTGTGTAATATTATAAAGAGGAAAACTTTGTTTGTTTGTTTGTTTGGTTGTAATGAATAGGCTCAGTAACTACTGGACCGTTTTTAAAAATTCTTGCACCATTCGAAAGCCACATTATCCACGAGTAACATAGGCTAAAAAAGAGGATTCCGTAAAATATTTGGGTTTAGATATCTACATCTACACTAATATTATGAAGAGGAAAACTTTGTTAGTTTGTGATGAATAGGCTCAGAAACCTACGACCCCAAAATCCGAAATTTACGCGAACGAAGTCGCGGGCGGCAAGCTAGTCAAAAATAAACAATAAGGCCGATCGTTTAAGACTAAAACGACATTACGGCGTTCACATTAGTGATGTAAACTTTTTTAGGTTTACGGAATCTACCATTTACTTCCCAATGCCTCACTAGTTTATATAAAACTAGCTTTCCGCCCGCGGCTTCGCCCGCGTGGAACTCGGTTATATTGCGGTATAAAGCACAACTATAAGAAAACTTCTCGTTTCAAACGACACACAGCGCCATCGATCTATTCATCTATCGATCGATATCGATCTATCATCGATTGATATCGATCTATCAAGCAAACTATATTTTTGTTTTCCCTCGGGAACATCAATTTTTTCCGGGATAAAAAGTACCCTATAATTTAATCCGGACTTCTATCTTTATGTCTGCAAAATTTCAAAGCAATCGGTTCAGTAGTTACGGCGTGAAAACGGAACAAACAAACAAACAAACAAACAAACAGGTAAACAAAAAAACAGTAAGGATTGTTTTACTAGGTGTCTGGATAAAAATATTTGAAACAACTAGCCTACATAAAACCTGTCACTGTCTAGCTAGCCATATAAATTCCGTATAAGTATTATTTCACGTCTGAAAAAACATACCAAAAACTACATTTAGAGCAGCATACAATTAGAACAACAATTTTAACAATAATTGTGCCTAATCGCAATAGTACTCGTATTTTAACGGTACAAATGCAAATTTAGGATTAAGTACCATTTATTTTTTTCATTTGCGCTACACGATCTTGCTTAATGATTGTTAGGTCAGCTATCCTATAGGTATGGAACACTAGTAAAATAAAATACAATTGAGTACTCGTATAGTCTCGGAATTCGTTCTAAACAGAGTTGGATGTTCGATTGATACAGAACTTATACTACTCGTAGCGTAGAGTTGTGTGTTAGCGGTTGAAACTGTTCTTAAACTACATACAAGCTTCGTATTTCGGTCGCAACAGACTTATATCGAGATAGATACCGCAAGTTCCTGCATTTGTATGAAAACCAAACGTGCCACGTTTTCTCTATCTACTGTAACGTCACATGAGAGCTTTAGTGATGGGAATTGACAGTCCGAGTGAAACCGATTCAAAGGTGTCGCTGCCTTATTCAAGTCCTGTTTCTAGGCAATTAAACCTAATAGTCCGGGAGGCAGAGGCTATTTTGAAAAGTGTTTTTATACCGATCGTAACTTCACATACTAGTAAAGAAGCTGTCCCTAATAAGGAAAGTGAAGGTCAGCTGACGCACCTGCGGGGGGGGCTAGCTGTGCCCCATGGAACACGTCAAAAATAAAAATACTAAAGTCATTTTATACCGCACGAAATTTTTTCATATGTAATTGGCAATTATTAGAATTTAAAAAAAATAGTCAGCTGCACGGCAGAGGGTGGATTATACGTCAGCTGAGCGTGCTTAAAAAAATAAATGAATCTAAAGTTATTTTATACCGCATGAAATTTTTTCCATGTGTAATTGACATTGAACAGAATTAAAATAA
>BHDV01027309.1:152842-199394 GCA_005406045.1 Adoxophyes honmai
CGTAACTAGATCTTCATCCGCGGCAAAATAACCCAGGACTGGTGCTGTACAAATTCGCTCTCTCAGTTCTTCAAAGGCCACTTGTGCTCCGTTCGTCCAGATGAACTTCTTGTCCTTCTTCAACAAGGTGGTCAACGGCAAGGCTATTTTCGCAAAGTTATCAATGAACTTTCTATAGTACGAAAATAACCCTAACACTGCTCGCACTTCCTTAACACTTCTTGGCGGATTCAACTTCTTTATAGCTTCTACCTTCTTCATATCCGGCCCAATCCCATACGGAGAAACTTCGTGTCCTAATACTGTTACCTTCTGGTATCCAAACTTACATTTGGATGGCTTTAGGGTCAGGTTTGCTCTTCTAAATCGCATCAATACTTCCTTCAAGGCACTCATGAACTCCTGAAATGTATTTCCATATACCAAAATATTATCCACATAGACGATCACGTTTCGATACTTCATTCCAGCTAGCACTCTATCCATGGTTCTCTGGAATACTGCTTGGCTTATCTTCAGCCCAAATGGTAACACATTGAATTCATACAATCCTGAATGTGTTGCAAAGGCAGTTTTCTCCTTGCCTTCTCCCAATGCCAGTTGCCAATATCCGGAGTTCATGTCCAAATCTGCAAAATACTGCGCTCCCTGTAAACAATTCAATAAATCATCCACCCTTGGAATGGGATAAGAATCACTCCTTATCTTCTTATTCAAAGCTCTGTAATCAATACAGAATCTTGGTGGGCCTTCTGGTTTATCCACCAATACGACGGGTGATGCATACGGGCTGCTTGACTCTTTTATGATACCGTATTTCAACATTTCTTCAACTTGCTCTTCTATAACTTCTCGTTGCTTAGGCGAGACTCGATACGGCACCTTATGTATGGGTTCTTCATCCGTTGTTTTTATATCAACGAAGGACTCCGAATAACAACCCAATTCTCCAGCTGAAAAGGAAAAACTTTCCCTAAAACTCCCTAATAAATCTTGAAGCTCTTTTATATGATTTTCGGGCAAAGATTTATTTATGTCAAATTCAACTGACTTTTCAGACATCGACGTGTATAAATACTTTTTATTATTTTCCAACAAATCGACAAAATATAAGTATTCAGAACCTTTAAGAATAGAATTGTTTTCGGTTTCTGATACTGGCTGGATGGAACAATTTACGTTACGTTGATCGACGTCGGATTTTGAATTGAATGGCACATTTACTGAATTCTGTAAAGATAAAACAGAGGATGAAAAATTTATTATTGCACCATTGCTGAATAAAAAATCTTGGCCTAGGATAACTAAATTAGACGAATCTTGTACCACAAGCAGACTAGCCCTGAAAGCAAAGTTCCTTATCTCTATCGAGGCGTTGGTTGATGCGAGTATTTTAATTCGTGTGCCTCCGACGGCACGTAACGGACAGTTTGGAGGTTCTTCGAGTTTCAATTGCATTTTCTTTGCCAAATTATCTGAAATTACAGACACCGAAGCACCCGAATCAACCAAAGCATCACAAACAAAATTATTAATAGCAATATTGATAAAAGGGGCCCTATCAACTTTATTCATGCTACTATTCATATTTAATACATTATTTCTATCTGAGACCGGAGGTGTTGATGTCCACGTCTGATCCCCCCGGCTTATCGACGTGGGTTCGCATTTGGGTGTCCCCTCGGCGCAGGATCGGCGTAGTACGGTCGGCGCTGTTGATACGACGTGGCACCGCTGGTTCCGGCTCCTCTCATGTTGCTTGCATACGATTGTTGCTGTGCCGCGGATTGTAATTGACGCGGTCTTAAATTGTAGCGGTTCACTGGAGTGTTTGATACTCCATGCTGTGGCTGGCGTGGCACATACGTGGTTTGCGGCGTCTGTGGCGTATCATATTCCGATTGCGGCGTTCGTGTATGTGGCGAAGCATAATCACTATGTGGTACTGCGTGTGAGCACGGTCTTGCACTATCGATCGGAAGCTCTACAAACTGCGTTTTCTTCTCTGTTGTATCTCCGAACACTTCGCCCATCTGCATGATCGTTTTTCGGAGTTCGTCCTTACTCGCGAACAATCGACATGCCAAAAGCGTCTGATATTTCGAAATTACAGACTTGATGAAGTGTCGGATGAACTTGCTGTCTTCCCTTATGCCTGCTTTCGAGGCCAAACGATCTAAGTCGTAAAAATACGATAATAAGGGTTCCGTCGATGCTTGCCTTCGATAATAGAAGGATTGTGCGTAATCCTCTTGCGATGGAAATTGCTCTCGCAGTTTTTCCTTTACCACATCATAAGACGTTAAAGCCTGGTAATTTGCTTTATACCAAGCCAATGCGGGTCCCTCAAGATACGCAGTGATCGCCACTTTCTTCTGGTTATCGTCCCAGTTTTTTATTACTGATACCGCTTCAAATTGCTGAATGAAGTCCTCGCTATCGGTGAATCCGGAGAACTTCTCTGACGCCATGTTGGGCTATCTTCACACTTTTATGGGACAAAAAAAATACAATACACTATTACCTCGTTTTTTCGTATGGATACGATTATACTTATTTTCTGAAGCGTCCTTTAGTAAAATCGTCTCCCAGTTTTTTTTGTCGTCTTTCCGTCACCGTTTCTTCTTCACTGCTTTTCTGCAATCAAAAGAAAGCGCGCCTAACCTCCACCAAATGTAAGGAGGGTGTGCTTTATGAGCATTAAACTGAACTAGTTCAAGGTACGAGGATCGTATCGAATCGCGCGTGACTCTAATACTTTGCAAAGCCTATTAGATTAGTTAAAAATAAACATCTTGGTTGGAATGAAAGCTTTATATTTCTCTTTTTAGCGAATCACAATAATTACGTCTATATCATGAGACGGTGCTTTCCATAATGCGGGCCAGCCAAACGAAAACAGAAATACTAACAGAATTCGTATTCCACATTCAAACATTTGAATGTGCGTCGGCTTTGAGCTGGCCAGCACCATGTAAAGCCAGTAACACATAGGTGTTACCGCCTCGCAACCAGCTGTAAGGAATGTAACTGAGTTTAGTGAATTATTTGAGTATGAAGTTTATTATTTGTTAGAATAACACCTCTCTGCCTGTTTATGTCCTAAAAGACGGCCAAAAATTAAGTTTAGGTGTGGTTTAAGGCCTAAAGTATAAGTGAGAGGGTAGCTCTTATATCTGGAACCCAAAACTATGCTGAAAGTGGCTACGAAAAGTAAAACAGACATGGTTTTGACTAAACGATTAATGTGCTCTGTCTACCCTATTTGGGAATACAGGCGTGATAATTATTTATGATAAAGCCGTCTCTTACGACACGCACGGAAGAAATGGAGAAGTCTTATTTTACCCCGATACCACACGACATAAAACATAAACACAACGTAAAACAAACGATCTATTTGCGACTTACTTATCTGTATTTTATTTATACGATAAAAAGTTTTTTACTTACTTAAAAAGTAGGAAGTTCTCAAGATGTCACAGTCTTTTGTTTTTGATACACCGGTCATTACGTACATACCTACGTGTCTAGTCACTCAAACGATATATTAAAAAACAAAGGACTATTGTCGCCCTTGCATGGTACGGACATGGAACGAAATCGTGATTGTGTCGAATCGGCGGCCCTCTATCTCCGAATATACAAATTGATCTATGAAAATCGAGTTACTTTCTCCATTCAAATTCAAATGAGCTTGAACAAAGCGGTGAACAATATAATGAAATGGGTTTTTTGACGTTATTTGGACTAGGTAATGAAATAATCTCTTTGTATACCTACTCACTAGTGTTACGGCAACCCGTGAATTTATATCGCCGTGACCGTTGTTCTCGTTCCTAAAGTCACTGAGAAAAATCACAGTGATTTTGTCACGACTAGGTTCTCTACATTTCTTGGTTTAGGCTGGAAATTTGTCAACTGTTTAATAGAATGTAATGTTAAAATCGTCTTAGGTAGATAAAGAAGTAATACTGCAAAGAGAATCCTATCCATACCAGACGTTGTAAGAGGCGAATTCATGGAAATGCGTTTAGGTGTGTTTTAGGAGAAAGGCTATCAACCTGTCACTCAAATCTTTTGTCTATTTTTTACATACATTCCTATCTACATACATCACATCAACAGACAAAACCTCGGAGCCGCTTCTAGCATATTTTTTAGGATTTAAGTTAAGATTGTTAGTCCGTAGCCTAAAGTGTACCCTAACCCACTTGCTTAGTCGCCTTTAACGGCATTCACGGTAGAAATGGAGAAGTGTTATTATTAACCCGACACTAACGACAACCTATTAACCTTGGTAGCGCAAAACACGGATATTTCATTCGTACTACCTAGTAGTCATGATTTTTCTAGGTACCGTTTCGAGTAATCTGCCTACTATTTGGAAAAACAGACGTGATGTTTATGTATGTACAAAAGACGCGCCATTTCACAGGGCTTGCGTGCCAAACCGCAATTCCCTATTGCTGCATTTTGCTCAAATCTTTATTTACGAACCATTTAGTCCATTCCAGTTCCGATACCGGATTATAATGGCCGTAAAATAGACTACTGTATTACCCGTGGATATCTTTAATAATGGTTTAAATTGTAACCCTTTAGGAACTTTAGGAAGCTAATAGGGGTCGGTTTAAGATATCGATTGAGCGCTGGTATTACTAAGCGAAATTGATGGAAGTGAGAGGATTAAATATCTAAGGCACTTGTCCTACCACGCGATGAGCGTTAAAGTAGAAAGATAAACTTTAAGCGAGTGGATAAGCGGAGAGAAGGGACTGTAAAGGCCGCTCTACATTCTCGCGAAAACGCAGGAAACAAGTGAGAATCGTGAATGTGGAAGCGATTCGCGTATCCTTCTCAAGTTCTCTCGTTGTTCTCCGGCTTTTGTCGATTTTTTGAGCGAGAGAGAGATGAGTATTGTAATCACATTCTAACTTATAACTGTGTCTCTACTTATTCGTACGTAAGTAAAACTAGGGGAGGTCCATTCCACAGTATAAGATATGTGCTAACAAAAGCCAACAATATTTTCACGCCCAAACATATTCAGGAGTGGAATACATGATAACATTACCTATTCAATGATATAAAAAAATCGACGCAGTACTTTTACCCTCAAATAAATTCTTATTACCCTCGTTCAAACACAAAACACACAAAGGCAAAATTATTATGTTACGTTTCTATATCGTTATCCCTTTATTTGGCATTCAATTTCGTTAAGGATTACTGGGCGTATCGCGTCGTCGCCTAATCCTTGGTGATTAATTTGAGATGTCTCTACTATATCTTCGTATCACATATTCTACGTACCTATATCTACTTAATATACGTTGCATATTCATGTGCTCTGCCTACCCCTCTTGGGAATACAGGCGTGAGGATATGTATGTATGTATGTATATTCTGTGTCTGCAGCCTTAACACGGTAAAGCTCGCGACTCCAAGATAAAGATCTAACATGTCGAGCTAAACTTAAACACACACACACACACACACACGCACACACACACATGCATCACGCCTGTATTCCCAAAAGGTGCAGGCAGAGCACACGAAACGTTAGAATCGCTAGATAAACAAATCCTTGACTACATCTCGTTTCGAAGCCACTTCATACATAATTATCACGACTGTATTCCCAAGAGGGGTAGGCAGTAGAGCACATCAAGCACATGAATTCAAAAATCCTGTACCGCGTTTAACAATTTCAGGGTAACGTGAACGTGGTTAAACGTGATATTGCAGTGACAGATTGCTAGCCTATCGCCCACAATACACTAACCCTTTCCCAGAGTCGACCTCCTACGACACCCACGGGAAGAAAGGGGGAGGTGCTATCCTAACCCGGCACCACACGGGATAATTTTAAAAAAATATTACGGGCCACTTCATTTTTTTTTTTATTAAAATTAAAGAGCTACTATAGTCACAGGCACCAGGTAGTCCTGTGGGCTGTGTAACAGGTACATTATATACAATTCCGTAATAGAAACAACTTGAGTGTAATTACGTGTATGTCAGCAAACACAGGTCTCTGGGGGAAAGTGATAACGCCTACGACAGTTTCAGCTTTGTCTTAAGTAAAGGTCGCGCTTGGCTTACACAAGCCAACGTCCTCTTTTGCTTGGAGGCACATATTTAAGGTTCAGGAACAGTACAATCACGCCTGTGTTCCCGAATGGGGTAGGTAGAGCACACGGAATGTGTCAGGTTGCTAGCCTGTCGCCTAAAGCATACCTCAACCTGTCTCCCTAGGGTCTCCCCACATAAGTCGACGCCGTTTCGGAAAAACGCGGGTAGAAAAAGCTTTATGTCAACGCAATAAGGGCGAACAAGACGTCAATTGGCTCGGCCATAAGCTTTATGTTTTATTGCGTTGACATAAAGCTTTTTCTACCCGCGTTTGGCTGAAAAGGCGTCGACTGGTTTGGTGAGACCTTAAGTCATCTTTTACGACATCTACAAAAGAAATGGAAAGGTTTTAATCTAACCCGACGCCACTTAGACTCAGGTTTGGTATGCTTCGCCGGGGAGACCTCGTGAAAGGTCAACGGCAAGCAAGTAAAGTTTGAAAGAGACAGCAAGATTTTATGCCTAAATATTCCAAACATGTACAGGAGTGGACCATCCGTATAAAAAACTATTACCTATTCTGTGATAAAAAATATCTACCGGAGAAAGAAATTTCACTTTTAACACCTATCCTTTAGCACGACCGTGTAAATTGCAGTTTCATACAAAAACTACACCCGTTTATAAATTATAGCTGCCGTGTGAACTGCACCCATAAACAACCGAAATAAAGGTGTCCACTAATAAATAGAGGTGTTAACGGCCGCCATAATGTATTCAGGGTTTGTAAACATGCTTACGGAATAGCATTAACAATTAATTGGGGACATTAATAGCCTTCAAAGTAAACACGATTTGTTTAGCATGGAAATACGAACATTAATCACGCTGACCAAAGGTTGCGTACCACGGCGTAGATGTTACGTATATTGCTTGTTTTTCACATTATTAAACTTTGACGGAGTCCCGATAAAAGTTCCAGTTAGATAAAAAAGTATAATAGTGACAGGTCCATTTCTTCCGTGGATGTCGTAAGAAGCGACTAAGGAAATGGGTTTAAGTATTCTTTAGGCGACAGGCTAGCAACCTATCACTATTATATACCTTTTACATCTGTTTTCAAACCCAAAATGATGCTAGAAGTGGCTGCGAAGCGTGAAATAGTCATAATCATGATCATGTCTATTTCATGTTTCAGTGCTCTGCCTACCCCATTTGGGAACATAGGCGTGATTTTATGTATGTATGTAGTGACAGGTTGCAAGTCTATCGCCTAAAATATATCTTTTATCTATTAGTTATCTTAAGGCATCTGTAAAAGAAGCCGTGTTGCCGTGTGGTCGGGTTTAGAATAACACCTCTCCATTTCCTCCATGGATGTCGTAAGAGGCGACTAAGAAAATAGCTTAAGGTACATTTTAGACGACAAGCTAGCGCCCTGTCACTATTATACCTGCCAATTTAAAACCTAAACGTGTGCTAGAAGTGGTTTTTGCTGGGAAATAGAAATGGTTTTGTCTATGTAGCGTTTCGTGTGCTCTGCCTACCCCAATTAGGATGACAGGCGTGATGTATGTATGTATCTGTAAAAGTAATGGAGATTTGCTATTCTAAACCCGACAAAGGGTGCAATTTTAATCTGTATCTATAAAACAGAGTGAGTTTGCACGGCTATCGAAAACCGTGTATTGCCTCCGTTAGGGCCGGCGCTGACTGCCGGCATGGCACGGCGCGTCATGGCAAAGGATTTCGTTACTGATAAAGCTATTTAAATCTTATTACTATGAGTTTAGAACTCATGTTACTTTATTTTGATACAACGATGCTGAGAGAGGCCGCGGCATGCCACAGCGTGCCGAAGCATTCCTCGGGTTATTCTTTTGGATGCTGCAGCACAACTTACCATGCCGTCCTGTGCCATGCCGGCAGTGAGCGCCGGCCCTTGTATGACTGGCAGCCGGCATCTGTTTTGAATGTTACAAGCTCCCCTGTCCAGTTTCGCAAAGTTATCACCAATTTACAAATACAGTCGAACCAATTGATATCTGACCCATCGCCGTACGTGGTCACAATAAATACAATGTCGTTGTGACGTTTACTGTCAACAAATTCTATGGTGGGTGACGAAATCAATTGTTTTGATAGCATCCATGTTTATATTAACTTAAGCAATTCATTGAGTAATAATGACACTGTCTTGTCTATTGTCTGCATTGATTGTTTTTAATTCAATGTATTCGTTTATGGTGTTCAATAAACAATGTGTGTTGTGTTTTTAATTACCATCACCCAAGTAATGTGTAATGTGTATGTATGTATGAGGTAGGTTATAATAGGCTGTCTGCCTGTCGTCTCTTTCTCTGACGCCTATTTAGAGTGGGACATTTTGTACTACTACAGGTCGCGTGGTGATTTGAGATCGCTCGTTAGAAGTAGAAGGGGTATGCGCAGTAATCAATTTCAGGAGTATTCGGTATCCAAGGAGCGAGGGGGGTGGACATCGACACGTTATTGGTAGACCAGTCGCACTTCACCTCCCTGCATTACTCCTGATTACCCCCACTGGTTTCGCCGAGCGATCTTACCACCGCGCGATATACAGTCAAGGACTTTAAATCATGAGCCACCATGGAACCAATTCACAGTAAACGTCATAGTGACATCGCATTAATTATCAAGGGAAATCGTTATGATTGTTTTTTGAAAAAGTTCTATGGACGCTCATGAATTAAAGTCCGTGACCGTACTTACTGTTTTAGCAGGAAACTAATTTTATTGCAGTAGGTACATCGGAGGCCGCACTATACGGGGAACCACAGCGTGGTTATGCAGTGGAACGTCTACTTTCCAAACACTCTCAATTATGGCGACTAATGACATTATTACGCTAAAATAGATGGTTACGGATATAATTGTCACACGTCACATCCGTATGAGTGTTTTGTTGGCTTTGTTCTACATTTTTGCAACAAAAATGAACAAAGCGGTGAAAGAAAGAAATTTTGGATGATCATGATTCTGCCGTGAGAGTCGCCTAAAATGAAAAACACATTAATACGGACATTCATCAAAATTGGTCCCAGTGTTTGGGCGTGTAGAGGTAACAAACATACACATACATACATACATACATATACTCACGCCTGTATTCCCATGAGGGGTAGGCAGAGCACATGGATTCAAAAATCCAGTGCCACGTCTAGCAAATTCAGGGTAACCAGATGATTAAACGTGATATTGCGGTGACAGGTTGCTAGCCCATCGCCCACAATACACTAACCCTTTCCCAGAGTCGACTCTTACGACACCCACGGGAAGAAAGGGGGAGGTGCTATTCTAACCCGGCACCACACGGGAAAAATACACACACACTCACAAATTCGCATTTGTAATATCACGGTTATGTGATGTGACGTGATTTTATGCGTTTTTATCGTTATTTCAACCATACTTGCACGACATTTCAAAGCGCGACGTATCTTAGGTACACCAACATTAATAATTACTACACTATTTGCCGCTGCACACTGCATTCAGAAGCACCACATTCAAATTCGTCGCAACCACATAGGGTCCTCACAAAGTTTCTATTTCGCGAAACTTTACTCGACTTCAAATTGCGTCGCATGGTGGCTTGCTCAAGCAATCGCACGATCCTTGTTTACGTTATTCATAAACTTCTGCTTGCACCGTATCTCTTCCATCGTGGAGCCTTGAAACACCCATATTTCACTAGTACCAGGGGTGTCATTCTTCAAGGATATTGCTTTACGGCTTTCGAGATATCATAGCGCCACTTTTTCTTTACTAATTTCTACTAAGGTAAAAGTACCAATGCTTGACGTCTCAACGCCCAATAGATGACACCCATCTGTCACCTGTCTTATTATGACATAAGGTTGCAAATGCCAAGTATTAGGTCAGTGTCGAGCATAGGGACATTTACCTTATCGAAGCCATTGGTTCCTGACCACTCACTCACAGTAGTGGTTCACTTGCAGTAAACGTCATAGTGGCACAGCATCGCTCGACAAAGAACTTTTTCTTACGTTTGTTGTGAAAATGTTATGCGGTGGATCAGAAATCAATTGGTTCGACTGCTTTGACAGCTAATTTGACACGGCGAATGCCAGTAAGCGGATTAACATCGTGTTAGTTAACCTAGGCCTTGTGAGGAGAGCCCCACATAACCGTCGCGTCGTCCCCAAGACGTGGCGGTATACGTAAAGCATTTTCCCACTGGCCATAAAAAGGCCTTGCTAGTCCTATGCTATCCTAGTATAAAGAAAGAGCGCGAAATTTTATGTGTAGACACATGGATGTTTGATCACTTCTGCAAAAACTCCTTGATAGATTTCTACGAAACTTTGCAACGTGATAGGTACATGTCTATGTGTGCTTTGCTCGAACGCACTTTGTATGGAGATGACTTTTGTGCCCATCCATGTTTTGTGCCTTAAGTCTCTGGATTCCCGACGCATCTGAAATCCCTGTAATGCAGCAGTTCCTAAGCTATGAACCGAGGACCCCTGGAGGTCCGCGAGCATTTGTTTGGGGGTTCGCGGGCCCATTCCATACGCATCTAATCTTACCAACCTTCTCATTAATGTATTTCAACGAAAAAGTTTGTTTCTTAATTTAAGCAAGGAATACTAAAATATAACACTGTCTGAAAATTGCACTTTTTCACTCATCAGTAGCATTGTGTTTGATTTCCATGGGGGTCCTAAGCTGAAAAAGGTTAGGAACCGTTGCTCTGGTGCCAACCATCAGGCGACCCACTTCGCCTTCCGGTAAAGTCGTGCAACCTTGAAACTCCTACATTTCATGAGCTCCAGGCGCCGTCAGCCGCGACAGCGCTCGATCACGGCCTTTATGTCGGCAACGCACGCGATACTTAGCTTTAATGATAATTTGGAATTTGATTAAAGGTGTACCCGCTTCCGAGCATGTTGCCATTTGCGTAATGCTAGTTTTGGTTTTGTTTGATTTCGCTGGTGGTGCCAAGTAGCGTGACTTACTCCTGGGGCAATATAATATAATACGCGTTTGGTAGCAGCAACCGCAGCTCCCAGATGCAGTGGTAAGAACCAGCCCAAAATATGTCAAACAAAAAAGAATCGGGGTGCGTGCGAGTTATCTGTATCATCATGAGTGAGTCTCAGGGTAGTTTGTTTAAATTTACACACTGTAGATTTCCTACCTTTTTTCAGATATTCCACCAACTGTTTATTTATTACTCAAAGTAAGGCACTAATGGAATACCTAGGCTTTTAAGTTCATTTCAAAGATCTTAATTCTTAATCATATTCATTAAGAGTGATTACTCCAGCAAACGGTACCGCGTCTTAGTTAACTGAACCCAATAATTCCTGTCCTAATTAACTAGTTGAATACGTAATTCGGGCACTCACAGAAGACTGATCAAACGGTTTAGTGCCTCTGAGATTGCATATACATATACTATAAGTAGCTACCTCTACTATACTAAGAGATAGGTAGTTAGGAAAGGATAGGACAAAAGCTCAGGAAACTATAGGAAACTGTTCCCAAATCAGCAAATTCACTCTCAACGCCGCCATTGTTTGATTTTAACAACAATTTTCCGTGGATGTCGTAATACGCGACTAAGGAAATAGTTTTAGGTATGCCTCTGGCGACGGGCTAGCAACTTTCACTATTTTACTTCTTCCATCTGTTTTAAAACCTAAAATGTAAGCTAGAAGTGGCTACGATACGTCAACTAGTCATGGTCTTGTCTATATCACATTTAGTGTGCTCTGCCCACTAAATGTGATATAGACCCCCCATTTGGGAATACAGGCGTGATGTGTGTGTGTGTGTGTGTGTATGCTTAAGTAAAACATTACTGATTCAGCAACAAAATATGTTAAAGAACGAAGACTAGGAAGTAGATTAAAGTTCTACCCTTTCTAAAGAAACTTTCCAAATGATGGCAAAACCGCATCGGAATCCATTAAGCAACATGCACGCCGCACGCGACTTTTTCTATTTTGAGATTATCATGTTCCGCGCCAAATGTTGCGCCATTTTGGCCTTTATATTTACACTAGCTTTCGCCCGCGGCTCCGCTCGCGTTAAATTCGGGGTAGCACAGAAGAGATAGCACGCATACCAATTTATAGCTTTCTACATTGAAAATTGCGGAATTCTCCACAAGCTTCCACCACTCGCTTTAGGGAAAGGGGGGGTTTTGAAGAGAAAAAAAGTAGCCTATGTCACTCTCCATCCCCTAAACTATCTCTACCTAAAATAATCACGTCAATTCATTGCTCCGTTTAGCCGTGAAGGACGGACAAACAAACAAACACACTTTTACATTTATATATTAGTACGGATTCCGTGCGCCATTTTTATTATTCACGTACGGGCTGTGAGTGGTGCTTATTTAAAACATTTCCGCGTCGTTGGAGGCTAAAAGTTGGGGGTTTGTACTGCAGCATCAGTTAACTGCTTATGCAGATGTTCGTGTTACTGTGTATGCTCTTCTTTATTGCTGCGGAGGACTTGTTCGCATTTTAATATTATTATGATTTGAATTACCTCTACGATTCGGGTCCGTTGCAACAACCGTGGAGCTCGTCGACGAGTTTAGTTAGTTATGTTAGAGAAAAACACCGGTCGTAGAGCGTAAAGGAGATATTTCTTTGCGATTTTTCTCAGTTAAATAATTAGTTGTATAAAATGTACTAATTTATTTAGTTAACAATCTTTTACAGAATAAATATAGTCAAATCATAACTTAAATATAATACGTTGTATAAAATATAATAAGTTATCACTATATACCACTATTTAGATCGTTGATATAATATTTAGATACTAAATGAAAAGATATTGGACGAGTTTTTCTGTTTCATCAAATAAATAACGCGTAAAATGATGCTAAAAGTGGTCACGAAACGTGAAATGGTCATGGTTTTGTCTATGTAACGTGCCTTGACCTCTGCCTACAACATTTGAAACAAGCGTGATGCATGTATTTATCAAGTAATTGAAAAAGAAAGGTAGATAGATAATAAAACTTTATTTAAATGTATTATTAAAAATGGAATCGTGAACAAGAAATGTAACCTCTATTAATTTATCTCTTGTAAAATGAAACAGATTGTCAGACTACACTGGAAGTACCTTTAGCGCATAAAGCCATAAATTTAAGAGATACGCGGCGTGGACACGTATATCATATTCAAACAGGACCTTATATCATGCTCGCAATCGAGATATCAATTCGCTTGCATTGAATGCCAAAATACAATGCCAATCGTAAAAATACCTACAAGTACAAGTACCTACTTATGCATCTATAGCACGTCTAAATAATTGAAACTTAAACATTTTTTTTGGATAAATCCAAAAACCTTTCAGTAAATAGTTCTTTCTTGGAATTGTCATGTGAATTACGATATCCTTGGAAGAAATGGAGAGCTGTTATTCAAGTCGACATCATAATTATGCAACAGTCGTCAATTTCGTGGAGTATAATTTCAACACAGGAAATTGATGCACACCATGTATCCGGCCATCATTAAAGTTAGCTTACCTCTCAATGAATATAATAATCTAATAAAGAACATAAAGAAGTGATATAGAACGCAACACCCATCATTCAAGTAAATTATCATCCTGAACATTTCCCACATGGTCTATTGACTGTGTGACGACTTTTCTTTATCATGAGTTCAGTATGAATGAAACAAATTGCGATTATATCGTCGACGTACACGCCGCCGCCATTCATCTCCCTAGAAGCGTCGTTTAGATAGAGTCTGTCTAATGAAAGGGGGCTTACCACAAAGTCTGTGTGATTCAGTCTAGGTCCTGAATTGCGGGGTTATTTCGTATTACGACTTACTGTCATTATTACAAACGACTAAGCGGTGTTATTCTCTGACGTAACTGACTGAACTCGAGCTCGACGACGAGCTTTTAAAATGTCCATACAAAATAACAGCTCATTATGACACCTCGTTGTCGATATCGTCGATGAGTCTAAGTTTGTTACTTTGGAGAATAAAGAGAATTGCATTTTGAGGTTGTGGTAACACCCAAGCTTTTCATAATAGCGGCGAATTAAAATGCTTTTTTGTAGTTGAAATAATAGATTTTTATGCTTTCTTACTTTATTCATATCGGTGAACAGTGCGGGATGGTTATAGCCATGTTCCAGAACCAAAGAACTCTTCTCTTATGGCTCTCGAAAAAAGTTGCCTCAACAACGACTTTGTTTGTCAATGTCAAAATGACATTAAAATGGTGTTGCCACTCAAATAACAGCTGGGTTCAGCTTTCGTAAAAAAAGTTTGAACTACACTCCTCTGTCTATTTGAGGTACGCGAGAGTCTACTGATGACCAATCCTACCCTAAAACCTTAGATACTCGTATAATTTGTAGACCTTTAAGCTTGCTTTTGCGAGGGCCTTGATCATTTAAATTTGTCGCTGACACCAAAACTTTATCTTAACCGTATTCAGCGAGGTCCATAAAAAATAGACGTTCGCAAATCTGAACCGTATATCTGCGCTCCTTTATGCCCCAGTCCGACTCAGACAAATGGCCTGAGTGAACGGTCGCGGAATACTGGCTTTGTAAGTATTTTATTTCCAGATTCTGAGAATATTTTTGTCGTTTGTCTTGGGATGTCTCCAGTGGAATTAGTTTGCTGCGCTTTGAAGTGGCAAGTTAAAGCCTTGCTACAGATAGCTGCGGTATTATGAATGGCAAATATACGATGATGTACAGTTAACCAAAGTTAGCTTGTGTTTTGTGTAGAGACTGTAGAGGAAAACGATAGCTCCTTCAGGTATTTGGTCGCCAATTAAAAAAAAAGCTTATGTTATCTCATAAAAGATTAAGTACTTACAGTAACGAGAAATTGAAATGTATGACCCTATTTTCCATTTTGACGATCCTTTTGTGGATATTATATATTGTATACTGTAACATTAGGTATAATGTGAATTAGGTACAGAGTGAAATAAATGAGTCTATATACCTATCTAATTTGTCTACGTTCTAAAGAAAATGTGATGTGTCACATGATAAGGCGAGGTATTCCACGGGAGACGGAATTGAAGGTTGCAAGATCTAATGTTTTACATACTTTCTGCTAAATGACAGTCTTGAAAAAAATATATGTTATACGTAAAGATATTGCCTAAGGAACGTGCTAATTGGTTACACGATAGGATGTACTTTCCTCGATCATATAAATTCTCGAAAACAGGCAAAAATAAAAACTAAAACCCATTATTTGGTTTTATTCTTTTTAATTTCTACATAATTTTTATATGGAAATATTTATCTTTAAGTACTACAGAGAATCTGCTAAATTATAGTTTTCAATCGATGTTGTTTATTTTTTAAATTCATATTTATTCTAAAACTTGACCGCGTGCCCAACGTATTGACAACCTGCCGCGTCGCCCGCTACCCCGCCTTCGCCTTCTTTTGCGCGAGAGGGACGCGGGGTACAAATCTAGTAGAACCTCGCCTTAACATAATAAATACTTTTGTTAATACTTTTGGCTGATCTTTGTGATCATTTTGTCTATGAGATGTGATTACTTACCGATGACCCATTTGCTCGTGAGCCTGGTATAAAAAGTGAAGACAAATTGAACGAACTATAGTTAAACTACAATGGAAACTATTCACAGTTCTTGATTAGTTCTAGAACAAACAGCCATTAGGCAGAAAAGACGTTAATTAATTAGTTCCCTAGCAATTTGTACACTCACCGAACTAATCGGTAACGGCCAGGGCATGAAACCTACCGGAGACGCAATGAGTTTAGTAAGATTAAATTACACCGCTAATTTTTGTCCGCCGTTTTGTGAGGTGCGAATGTAGTGTTACGGGTTTTACTTTAAGAGACAGATAAACTATGGTGAGAGTAACTGATGGCATATCTAGCTGTAGCGCTGGTGAAATTATGTGACAATCGATAGAACGTTTTAGCAGGCAGTATTCGGCGCAAAAATCTGTGCGTGAGTTTCTGTGTAGCGTCAGATTAAACACCCCTCCATTTCTTCCGTTAGTGGGTGTCGTTAGGCTATAAGGAAATAAGCTTCGGTTCGCTGTAGCTACAGACTATTGACCTGTCACCATTATACCTGATTAGTCTGTTTTTAGAATCTAAAATTATGCTAAAAATGACAATGCAACGTAGTGATGTGCTCTGCTAACTCCTTTTAGGAACAGGCATGATTGTATTTAGGATACAGAAATGTTCTAAAAATATTTGTGATAAAGACAGTTAAAGCTCCCGAGACAGGGCCATGACGGCCATCTTAACATGGTTTAATCCTCCAAGGTAGACAATTTGTACAGCAACTTTACTGTTCGTAACTAACTCGGGAACAGGAAGTATAGGAAGTAGTTCCCGCGATGGCAGTTAGGAAAAACTTGCGACAGGTTACATAAACTGTTTTCTTGTGTAACTTAGGAAAGAGGTTCTGTTCTTCCGCTTTTTACTAACTGCCATAATATACTTCGCGTGCGACAATTCCCTTTACTTTTTGAATGAAATGTATCTCTAAGATCGGATCAAATTTTCGATGCTTGACTGTAATATTCTAATCGAAAATATATCAGGAAATCTGTATCCATGTATCACTTTTCTAACTGTCTTTGTATCCACGTCAATCATGTCATGTGTAACTAGATACGTGTAGGTAAGTAAACATAATACATAGGGAGCATAAAGGTTTTATATCTAGGAAATGGAAATCAAGTGACGAAGTCAGGGCGAATAGTGTTTTCTTTTTGATAAAATCGATTCCTTGTGTATTTTTTTTAGAAATATGTACAGAGTTTGAAGCTATAAATAAAATGAGTTTGAGACCCGAGTCTACATGTGTTGTATATCAATGGAAATGCTGCATTGGAAAAATAGAAATATACATTCGGAAATACCGAAGACATCTAAAAGCTACAACTCGAGATATATGAACATGAATATATCGGTTTCCACCCAGCGTCTTTGTTCTATTTGTACTTTTATCCAGTGCGCCACACTTATCCTGCTCGAGTACATTTTAAGCTGCGCCCAAAGTGAGAAAGGAAAATGGGAATAACGAGGGTCCTTTCCAAGTACCTATATTCTTACATTTTTCCATATTTCTAAACCGACCGACGTAGAAATCGAACCTAAATCAACAAACTTCAATCTTCCGAAAACCAGGAAATAAATTCAAATCAGCGTAAAAAACCTTGCGTTAAACTTGTGTTATGTTCTTAATGCTTGTACTTAAAGCTTTAACTTGAAAGTTAAAAAGTTGGCGTTTACGATTTTTTATATCACTTGGCGGTTTCGCAAACCGGTTGTGTGTAAAAACAAAGCGGCCGCCGCGAAACCGGTCTGCTTTCCGTGGCCCACTGACCGGCTGCACTCCCCTTGCATATATTTATATCACGATATAATATCGATAAAATGCTCTTTAACCTGACGGATGCGAAAGTTCTCGCTTCTAAGTTATGGCAGGTTAAGTTTTTATGTTCATTGTAGAATATTCCGACTCGAAACGAGACAATTTAAACGTTTGATGCGTGAAGTGAATCTCATGTGTCTTTATATCTATCCGTTTTTATGTCTACGACTTTCGACCGAATTTATCTAAGTTGTACCGTTGTACGTAATGGAAAGCTAAATTAATCAAGTTGAATTTTAGCTAACCTTAGCTTAGTCAAATTCGATTGATTAATAATTCTTCTTAATTGTAGTACATACAAAAACTCGCAGAAGTACCAAGGAAGTTTTGTTTCGTACCGTTGTATGTTTGGATGTACCATTGTACCTACATAATATATTGACTGAATATTTTTAATCAATATTCTATTATCAATATACTACTTTCAACTCGTGTCTAGCTAGAGAAGAGCGCAGTGAACTTTATCGACCAGAAACATAGTCAATATTATTGATACGTAGGTGGTACCTACATAATAATTACTGATATTATTTAGAAATAAGTATAATATTTTACTAGAGTTGGCTGTGCATTAACAAATAATACTAGTTATAAAATAATAGGAAAACATATAAATATAAGAAATATAATTTCTGATTTAAGTTACTGTTAACTTAACCCA
This sequence comes from Adoxophyes honmai, assembly GCA_005406045.1. Lineage (NCBI taxonomy): Eukaryota > Metazoa > Arthropoda > Insecta > Lepidoptera > Tortricidae > Adoxophyes > Adoxophyes honmai. The sequence continues at coordinate 171,036 of BHDV01027309.1, forward strand.
TCACTTTTGAAGATTTCATAAGAATTTACAGAGTACCTAGGTACCTACATTTTTATAATTTAAACGTAATAGTAGCTAATTTGTAAATAAAACTAAACTAAACCCAAAATTTAATTTAAAATAAAACTAGAGATACAAATCTGTTTCAAGGTAATGTAAAGATTGTAAAGTCAATGGAGAGACTGCCTAGAAGGCTGGCAGCATTGGCGCGTTATATGGCAATGCGAAATATTGGCCAGTCATTTGTTTAGATGAGGCCTATATGAGACGCGCCGAAAGTAAAGTTAATTGAATATTCTAATGCCTACTCGAACTCTAAACAGAACAGCAGAGTGCTTCAAAACTCCGAATTAATGTCTCACAAGGTACAAGATTTATATTTACACGTAAGCCCCTTAGAATTCTTTGTTCAAACCATAGTTTATGTGTGAATATTTCAATAGGTCTTTTTGTAAATAATGTATTCACTGGCCGTCATCCAAAGACCTTCTCCCACATGGTAAAAACCAAGGAATTTAAAGCTGGATAAAAGAGAATTAACCCATACTGACTTCTATTCTGTGAACAGTAAAGTTGGTAACGTAATTTTATGGCGTTTTGTAAACGTGCAGATATTATATTGTCCTGGCATGGACCCATGTTGTATGGTAATCGAGTTTGGGCTTAGGTTTTGTTTATTGTCTTTAGTTTATGGGCGTTAAATCTTTTGCTGTAGTGAGTTAAAAAAGTATATTTAATATGATTGGTAATTCTTGCGATTAATTTTAGTAAAAATATCGAAGACAAAACAACAAACTTCCACCCTTAAAATTGTTTTTAACAGCGTTGAGAAGAGGAACGCATTTTTATGTTAATAGAAACATGTTAGATTTATCTATCTCAAAGTAAATAGGTATTAAATTTTTACGTAACCGCCTTAACATTTTTTGTCAAATTTGATACATTCTCTTAAAAAGTTATTATTTCACTTTTGATAGATGGGTCATTGTCATAACCCTAAAAAAACATGTCCATTTGTAATATATAAGACATTTTTAATAATTGACTTTAATTTACATCATAACTATAAAGTACAGGAAACGTACTAGACTATACTATATCATATTTTCTATAAATGTATTTATTTATTTTGTTTATCACCACAAATGTAACTGAATGTCCACTTCGGTGGACTGTCCAGGTTCTACCTGTTAATAGAATGTGGCTTTAAAAAAATACATCTCTTTTATTATTGTACAAAAATGCCATTTTTCCCTAATCTATGTGTGATTTCCATTTAACATTAATAGGATTTAAAAAATTAGATGGAAATAAAACACATTTTTTGCATCATTGAATCTTGTCACAACATTTTTTGTCTTTTTGGTGGACATTACTTTAAATTCTAGAAAAATTAGGGAAATGTCAAATGAATAGACCGGGACATATAATTTAACTCATTCACTATCGTACTATCCCTGTTAGCATCCATTTTGCCGTGACTTGTGCGCAGCAGACGATATTGTTGTGTGTTACAAGAATATTTGGTGGTGTCAATGTTGAATTGTCTTTCCGGTTACTGCTGTATTTTGTAAGTACATCGCTATAAATCCACCAAAAGTTTTTAATAATTAGTTAAGCAATCAAACATTGTAAATTATGCCTTGCCTTTTGAATAATCCTTTAAATGGCTGGTGTTGTGAATGATATTGCGGAAAAAGTCCATTCGGTGGACGTCTTTTTGGTGGACTTTTTGTACACCCAAACGATAAATGATTGTATTTAGATTGATTCTTGAACTTTGGTTTAATTTTTTATTATAACTTTAAAAATTAGCTTCTGATTCCTTTTTTGTTTTATCCGTAAACGACTAGTGACTGAATAGTGAATGTTTAAACGTCAATTCTGTGAAGGTAAAAAAAACTGTAGAAGATTTAACAAAAACATACAAAAAAAGCTTTGGAGGAAAAATGGAATGATGCACGACGATGCAGAAAAAAAATCAATATACAAAAAGAAACTTAAAAGTATATCGCACGCAAAATACCGCCTTCGATTCCAGTTATTTTAGTACCATGATATGGGTGAACGTATTGCAGTGAAAAACAGATGAATGTTGAAAGCAAAGAAACTTACTTACTAAGAAAGATGTTGATGACTTCAGAATGCAGCAACCATTAAAAATTAGTGAGTGCAGTCTGTTTGTTGATTGAAAAAAATGTTCATAAAAGTATACAATTTTTGGACGTATATTCTGAAAGTTCGGATACGTCAACGTTAAAACCAGAAAGAGCCACCAAACCCCCACTTTCATACATGCTTCTTGAAGACTTGAAGGCTTCCTAGTCTTCGGAGGACGAAGGCATATTTGGTCCACCGAAAAGAATTGTCATTTCGGTAGACAGACACAAAATATTATTTATATACTTTTTGAATGTATTTACGTGTCTGATTGTTCATGATTTTGAGAATATATCATGAACGTTATTTTTGTTTTAGATGTTTACCGCTTTTTGGTTTGTTTATTTATTATTAATTAACATAATTAGTCCACTCGGTGGACATATTAGTCTTTCCGGTGGAATCGAAATATCGTTATTTCGTTTTAAATCGTTTTTTTCGAATAATTGATCTCTGAATGATACTCAGTTCTATTGCAAGTTAGAGTAAGAGTCGTAATATACCTTTGATTTTTATAAATCACGTGTTTCATTTTTTGCCGAAAAAAATTGCCAGGCTTGACAATGACCCAGATACCTTTTTCATTGAATTAAGAATTAATATAATTCATTAAACTTGTAAAGATTATACGCTTCACATAAAACGTTTTCCTGGAACGTCAAATATTTGTTCCACGCTTTATACAGCGAATTGTGTTTAAACTGGAACGACTTTAGTCCCGATGTCACTCAAGAATTCTCTTGAAAATTCCTAGACAAACATTTCTCTACATATTTATGTAGAGAGTGCGACACTACAAAACGTCGCGGCACTTTTCCGTATAAATACTGGATGCTTTAGAGTAGGTCCTTAAGGCTAGTTTCCACCAGACCAAATAAGGTAGGCAAAGCATAATAAACATTACTTAGGAAAATCTTAGTACCTGAACAAAAAAAACAAAGAGAAATATTGGACAAAATAATATTCTATTACAACAGAGATATTACAAACACTTATCCTACTAATATTACAAATGTGAAAGTTTGTGAGTATGTTTGGATGTTTGGATGTTTGTTACTCTTTAACGAAAAAACTGCTGAATGGATTTTAATGAAACTTTACAGTAATGTAGCTTATACATCAGAATAGCACATAGGCTACAATTTATAAAGATTTTGTTTGAATTTTCCAAAATATGACGATAGGAAAAATAGTAGGATTCCGCAATTTTCAACGTAAAAGCTATAAATTGGCATGCGGGCTGTGGCTAATAAGTAAGATCTCTTCTGTGTTACCCCGAATTTAACGTGAGCGTAGCCGCGGGCAAAAGCTAGTAAAATAATATAGGAACAATCAAAGAAATCAAGAAAGGAGGCAAATACCAGGGAAAAGCTCCTATAAGCCGCTATATGCACCTATCATCACGAATGTGTTACGTATTTATTTTTTGTATGGATTTCATGGTACCTCTTTCATATGTTTTTAAACGTATAATTATGCCTGAAGTGGCTACGCCTCGGTAAATAGTCATGGTTTAGCCTGTGACGTTTTACGTGCTCAGTCCCATTTGGGTACACAGGCGCGATTGTATGTATGTATATCATGTACCTTAATATATATTTATGTAATAAGCCATGGTAGCCTAGCGGTTCGACCTGTGGCCTCTCAAGCAGAGGGTCGTGTGTTCAAACCCCGGGCTCGCACCTCTGAATTTTTCGGAATTTATGTGCTATATCGAATTTGATATTTACCACGAGCTATTCGGTGAAGGAAAACATCGTGAGGAAACCTGCACACAGCGACGAAGTAATTCAACGTTGTGTGTGAAGTTCCCTATCCGCACTGGGCCCGCGTGGGAACTATAGCCCAAGCCCTCTCATACTGAGAGGAGGCCTGTGCCCTGCAGTGGGACGTATATAGGCTGGATGATGATGATGATGATAATATCATGTACCTATGTATCATGCTACCTTAAGCCCAGATTACACGGGCAAGTTGAGGCCACAAATCACTTGTAAATCGCTATCTCCACGGCCACAATATACTTGTAGTGATTCTTACTGCGATCTGTCCAACGTGTAGACTAGGTTTTACTCGCAAAGCATGCACGGACCGTTGCGTTGTAGTAAAAACTCTGACCCCATTCGAGCGTCCCGTGTGTTTTGGCTTTATGACTGCCATATCACTTTTAAGATTGTTGTTAACTTAAATTACTTTTAGGAAATTGCTGAGTGAGGGAACATGTTACTGGCTTTCAACAAACTAAGTATGTTCTTGTATGCTTATTTGACTCTTTTGTTTCGTAGAAATAATTCTACGTAACGAAAGAGTTTAGGTATAATAGTGTACTTATGTATAAACATACAATCACGCCTGTGTTCCTAAATGGGGTCGGTAGAGCACACGAAACGTTACATAGACAAAACCATTTATTTTAGGTTTATAAACAGCGTTAGGTATGCCAGCTTGTCGCCTAAAGCATACCTAAACCTATTTTCTTAGCCTCTTACGACATCCACGGAAAAATGGCAAAGTTAACACCTGACTCTAACTCGACACCACATAACTATTATTACCTAATGATGAATAGAAGTTGGTACCCAAATATCGAGAAGAGGCCTGTGCCAAGCAGTGATACGATATTCAGGCAGGTTTTTTTAATTATTTATAGTGGCCACAACAATTTTAAACAAAAAAAAGTCTAGGTAGTTGAAATGTCTTCCTCTTGTGGAGTAAATGAAACGCGTGATAGACGTAACGCCATTAGAGTTATTTAAATACCTAAACATTATTAACGAAAACACTATTAATTAACAATATTAATTAACGAAACTTAAAGATAATCGGATGCGTCAGCCGATATTGTGCTCCGTATACCGACAGGCAAGCTTAAGCTCTAAGAACTCTAAGTAATTAAGTAGTAGTTTCAATAGTAAAACAGTTCACAGTCACTATTATAATAAGCGTTATTAAATCAACATAAATAATTAATGGTTGCATGCAACAGCAGGAAACCAAGTGAAGGCCTCGCGGCCTGCATTTTGATAAATGCAAATAATAACTGATCGCCATTTGTGTACAAATTGAATGAATGAAAGTGAATTTAATGATAACAGTGGTACAGTCCCGGCACCTAACTTCATCACATTTTAGTGGGGGATAAGTTTGAGCATTGCTCTGCTGCGGAAAAAGTGGTGCGCGAACTAAGTACTTAAATCCTTGCCAAGACTGTACTTTTTCATGTTGTGCTGAATTTGTTTATGAGACCAATGCGGAAATCGCGAAAAACAGATGCATGTTTGATGTGAAGCCACTGAGACAGCCATTTTTTAGCGATTTCGTTACATTTACCTAAATTCGGTAAAAAATATTTTGTGTCACGAAAAAAGAAAAGCTTAGTGCAACAGGGTTCTACCGAATGTCACACGATCTTATGCTATAGATGAATGAAGCCGGAGCTGCGCAGGCGGCGAAGCGTTCGGCCCGGTTACCGGTCGTGGTAACGGGTGGTAACGGCGCGGTCCACTGTTCTAGTGCGCTCACGCACGCCTGTCACCACAGACTACAGACTGTACCTAGACTGGCTCGAATGAAACTATAGAGTAGTGTTTTTCAAGCTATGGGTTGGGGGGATTTAAACCTTTGTAATGGGGTCGCGAGAGGGTTATCAACATAAGTAACAAATAAAATAAGAAAATCAACTAAAACGACAGATAAGAAACCGTGCCGTCAGAAGTATAACTCAAACCTCAGGTGTAACATGAAAAATTAGAAGACTCAAATCCAGATGCGAGATAGAGGTCAGGACGAATGGAGCAAAAAGTGACGAAATGGTATCCCAGAAAAAGTAAAAGGAAGAGAGGGAGACCACAGAAAAGGTGTTGATTTATCAATTTGCCCTTGTTTCAAGCCGAGTCAAATTTTTGTACTTACGAAAAAAACTGCAAAAAAGGTAGGTATTTTCTAACAAAATGACGCTAGCAACCAAGATCGGAGTTTGCAAAGCTGACATTTCTTTAGAAAAGTCAAAATTACGCAACAGTCTGCGAAATTACCATTCAAACGGGCAAAGTTTATAGCGAAATGAACTAAACTTGCTCCGTAACGGTATCCGATCTCGATGCATCGGATGCAGTTATTTGCCTTTATAGGGTAAGTGTTCCGAGCAACGGTTCCAGACGAGGATAAATCGGCTACGAAATAGGGTAAATCATCCAATAGATGGGTAAATCTTACTCAGGCTTGATTTCAAGTAACTAAAATCCTTAAAACTATTACAAATCATAGTGACACAAGTTGTTGCATTCTGTAAGGGTTCTGCAGTCTTATTCTCTAACGTAACAAACAAAACTCGTCGACGATCTCGACGTCGAGGTGTCAAAATTTGCTGTCATATTGTATGGAACATTTGACAGCTCGAGGTCTAGCTCATCGACAAGTTTAATTAGTTATTTTATAATAATAGAGAATAACTACACTGAAATGCGAGCAAGCAACATTAGTGTATGGAGTTGCTACATTTTTTTCCATTGGTACATACAATCATTCCTATGTTCCCATTTGGGGTAGGTAGAGCACACGAAACGTAACATAGACAAAACCATGATTGTGACTATTTCACGCTTCGCAGCCACTTCTAGCTTAATGTTAGGTTCGAAAACAGATTGAAAAGGTAGTTGATAGAGGTGGGTTGTTAGCTTGTCGACTAAAGCATAGCTAAACCTATAATTTCCTTATTTGCTACGACATCCACGGAAGAATTAGAGCGGTGTCATTCTAAGCCCGACACACGGGGTAGAATAAAATCATATGAAAAATTGCATAGAGCTGCTAATTTTCTTTAATAAAACCAAACCACTCATCAAATAAAGGTTGCCTAGACTACGATTGTGTCCAAAATAAATCATTCTTCATACTTAATATGTGGGTCTAAGTGAAGTCAGGATGTTTATGGCAGTTTGATTTATGTGTAATTCGCTGTATAAAGGGGCTTTAATGTATTTCCTCTTTTTACGACCACTTAGGGATATAGAACTGGAATTGGCAACGACACTCTTTCTGAAACAGCATTTTTCGCCTAGTAAACGTAGTAATTCCTGTATAAAAACACTGTTATCTAAGGTGACGGTATTGCTTTCTCGCCATTTCTATTGTAGAAATACGTATTGAATTCAATCGGTAAATGTTTAATGCAGTTTTAAGGGTAACAAATACACTGCAGCTCTGGTGCCGCGGACCAGAATCATTCTTCTTCAGGTTTTCTGTAAGTCAAAATGGTTGACTACGGTGGCCATTAAGAAAAGTTAGATGTTGCAGTCTGATCGCTGCATTAAAGGGTAACACCGGTACATGGAAACCTTCTTGTCTAGCCAGAGTTGGTTTCCCATAGCCGGGTAAAGTCTTCCCCCATTGTTGTCTATTTCTCCCGATCCAGAAGTGACTGCGACCAGTTACTTTTACAGTTATCCTGTGTCACACCGCCATCTTAGTACGGACCTGCCCTGTCATCTCCATTTATCTTGTGGCACCCACTCTATGGCAGTTTAGCCCACCGCAGTGGTTGCAAGACAATGCACGTTTTAGAACGCAGCACTTTTTTCCGGATCCGGTCAATCCTTCTCACTTCGACAAACCTTCAGTTGTTTGATGTTTGATGGAAACTTCAACTGCTTTTATTATTATTTAAGTTAACCATTCTTCCGACAAAATTACGAACCCATCAGCATATATGGTGATCAAATAAGTACCTACAGCCTTAATCACTTTATTTGAGACTTAAAAGTTTTTTTTTTTATATAATGAAATGCCTTAACTCAAACTTTAAATTAAAATGGCAGCATTCCCTTGAAACTACTAAAGCTACTGTAAAACGTAAATTGGACGTCCGAATTCCTATAATTTCTCCATATCTTTTTGTCACATTCACTTCGGCGTGCCAAATGAAAATTTCAAGTTTCAATTAAATTTGGCGCGACCCACTTGGCATCCCTTATTGCTTGGCGATTTGGCTTGGCTGCGGAGATTTATTGTCAAGATCCCCGCCATGTTTTGTTTCACGGTGACCTACTTATTTATGTATTCTTATACATAAGAATCAAAATCGTTAAGCTAGTGCTAATCTTCCCTAATTTTCTTTTTCTTCATCAAAGTTTTGAATTTTCAGACGGTGGTGTCGAAGTGTCAAAACTCGTTATCGAAAATTTTTGACTCACAAATTTATCTTTAGAGATATTTAGAATACTAGCTATCACCCGCGGCTCGTTTAGCCTGGAATAGTTTACCGCTAATATTTACTTTTTTTTTCAATAAAAGCTAAACTTAAATTGGACACTTAGGTCTTAACTTAAGTCGTTAAATAAAGACAGATAGACAGAGTGACTTGCATTCATAACAAGGAATAGGGATATAGATTGATAATGTTACACAACTTAAATAAGTAATTCTTTATTAAGACGGGTTTATTAATAAAATAGTAATAGAACAAGTTGGAAAACCACGGTGACAAATCGAAAAAAAAAACATATAATAATGTCAACAACAACACCGCCACAGGACCAAACCAAACCCCAAAGGCATTACAAGTCAAAATAGTCCGTAAAATATTTCATTAATTTGGCAGAGTAACGCATTTTGCTAGCGTTTATAAAGCACTTACCGCGCTTCCGTCGCCGTAATTATGTTGTTTAATGAAACATTTTATGTCGCCATGTTTTATTTTATCATCTAAAGCACCCTCGTGAACCCTGATATGAAAATGTGGGGAAATTGCTCGAATTACATAATTACCTTGAGTTTTCAACGTGCTTCGAATCGTCGGACATTTTCGTGGGTTTCGTTGACAAGTAACAGCCTGCTTAACTTTGAGGTGCGGCCATGTTGCGGACTTTTGTTGGAACTAATTTCTTACATAGGCACTGCTTCCCTGTGATAACTGTCAAGTAAGAAATTATTTACTTGTCAACCAAATAAACCGTAAACATCCACAATGTAAATAAAATAAATAAATTGCTATTGCCCTCATGACAGATCTCACCGTCTCACGAAAGATTGGTCGGGCTTTACTTATTTTAGTACAAGTACACGGATATTGCCAACCATTTCGGGCGAAGAGATTGCAATTAATAAAAGCATAACTAAACGACAGTTATATTTAACGCTTATATCCCAATGACAACAGTTAAGAATGACGCTTCTTGTTATTTAAAGGAATTCCTTGTGCGATGTTTAGCCAAAGCATATTCTATACTTACCTCGTGTTAACCATCATGCAATATTGGGAGAGTTACCATTTACCACGATTTTACAGTGACATTCGCTAGCGACAGCACGAAAGATTTGTGTAAAGTATTTTACAGCACCGCAATGGTTAATTGGAAAAGTAAGTATCAGTAGTATGAGTCCAACAGTAACTTAAATGTTGAATCTATTCTCCGTTTCATATCACATTAGCTTTTTGACGTCCAAATCCTCACATATTTTTAAGTAAATAAACTCAAGGCGTCACCGCTGGGGACACTCTGTGTGTATTAAAAACATTATAACACACAGTTAATAATAATACCTTTGGATATCTACGAAAAAAAAAAAACAAATTATGTTCGTTAAAAGTGTTATCTTAAACAAACCGGAGTTTAAACCTTTAGTAGCTGTTACATTACGTTATCGTAAAAATTAGGTACTGACAGATGTCATTCACAAGTTACATGAGCTTTCCATGAAAACGCGTTATTATTATTATTTTTCGCTATCGACTGTAGCAACGAAAATTCGGTTTACGGTGTCAACCAATGGTAGTGGTACGTACTCGAGCCGAGTAACTACGTGCCTAATGATAGTGAAACATTAACATAAATTATGGAAGACTGTTGGGTAACTGCCTGCTACCTGCTACGGAAGGAAGTTAGTATCAAGTGAGGCCATACTTGAACAGAACTTACTTTTTGTTGTTATTGCGATTAGAACGTTAATTTAAATATGTTTAATTTATAGTGCAACAAAATGGATGCAATCACGTTTTTATATCAAGATTAGCTCGACATTTTAAACACAAAACTACCGTGACTCACTCATAGTGAGATAACGGATCTACTCGCGTAGCTTCAGATGATGGATCACGGACTGACCCGAAACATGTCGAGATAATCTCGGTATTCTCGGTATAAAAAGTGAGTAGATCCGTTATTTCACTATTAGCTCGACATATTTCGGGTCAGACTGTGAGCCTTCACGATGGGTCACGAATTGGCCCGAAACATGTCTAGCTAATCTCGATATAAAAACGTGGTTGTATCCGTTTTATTACACTATAAGCGAGTCTCACAGCACCATAGTCCAATGAAAACCGTGCGGAGATAGACACGTTGCTAATCTTTTAACAAAATTAAGAAAGATACAATTAAATTCAACTAAGCACGTAGGTACTTAGTACTCGGCAAACGTCGTCCATTATTTTGTACAAAGGACAAGACAACGGGTAACAAATAGCACAATAAATCCACTGCTACAGAGCATGACCTGGACGTTTCTGTAATGGCGCACGTAGGACGTCCGAGGTATCAAATGCTGTCCGAGTGCGCTAAATGTCCATTACTCAAGATGATCCTTCTAGCGCCCTAGGGTTGCCTGTTGCGGACTTTTAAATTTCGGTATGGCAACACCGAATGCAACCCTTTCTGTGCGTTGAAACACAATGAAACACATTACGAGGATGGGCTCACACGACGACGAAGTAATTCAATGTTGTGTGTGAAGTTCCCGATGCGCACTGGGCCCGCGTGGGAACTGTAAGACTGTAACCGAAACCCTCTCATATTGAGAGGAGGCCTATGCCCATCTGTGCGACGTATGTAGGCTGGATTATTAATATATTAGTAAAACCCGGAATAGGCGTGAGTTTACATACACAGATTGACCCTTGGAGCTATTGTCACGTATCTAGAGGTGTGAGGATGAGATGTGTGTGTGATACGGTGGGAGCAACTGTCTGATTCTAAAAGTCGCTAAGGTATTTTTCGACACGATAAGTGGCGAGGTAGGAATTTATACTTATATGACACTGACTACCTTCAGCGACGATGCGCGAGACACAAATTGATCTCTTGTTATACGAATCCCAATTGCCTTGTCCCGTCTCGTCTCGCCGGTAAAGTATCAACACTACACTACATACATCATCACGCCTGTATTCCCAAATGAGATAAACAGAGCACACGAAGCGTTACATAGTCATAGTCAAGCATATCTTAACTTCTTTGTCGCATTTTACCACATCCATAAAAAATGGAGAGGAGTTATTCTAAGCCCGACACCACACAGGCCACTAAAATATCTAGAAAATTCCGTTTTAAACTTCAATATGGCAACACCGACTGCAACCCTTTCCGTGCGTTGGTACCCCAGGGATTACCTCTAGACCCTAGTTTGTTCCTGTTAGCCTAGTTCGGAATTTGGCCGTTAATAATTAATCATGGAAGATTTATTGCAGTGGAATAGCGAGGTACTTTCGCGTCTGAATTAACTAAATATGTTGCTTTAAAATTATCTTTTTATTTTGCGTTTCAATTGTGATCTTAGTGCATTTATTCCTATTTTTCTGGTGCTATAATTACTACCGATAAAAACAAACATTAATTTGGACTTTTTGTTTCAGGTAATAAACGCTGCAATCGGAAAAGCGGAGCGAAAGAGGAAACACTACTTTATTAGTAAGACATCACAGTGTCTTTTTGACTTTAGGGATATGATGTGTAGGCATGTAACTGAAGACTCGTCACTTTCTTTGCTTAAGGCGCAGCGCAGACGTCAGAGTTTTGTGCGATCGAGTCTGCGCAGCCATAAATTGTCTGAATGGCGCGGTGACAGCTTCCAGGAATTTCCTTTCAGAGTTTCGTGGAAGCTGTCACCGCGCCATTCAGACAATTTATTGCTGCGCAGACTCGATCGCACAAATCACTGTCGTCTGCGCAGCGCCTAAATCATACCCTAACCGATTTTCTTATTCGTCTCTCACGCATCCACGGAAGAAAAGAGATGCGTTATTTTAAGCCAACACAGGCAACAACATAATCACGCCTATATTCCCAAATGGGGTAGGCAGAACATACAAAAGGCTACATAGACAAAATCATGACCACTTCTGGCATATTTTTATGGTTTCAAGTTGGTATAATAATGATAGGTTGCTAGCCTGCCACCTATAATCTACCTTAACCTATCTTTAAGCCAAAGATACATTAGGTGACATTTGTCGCGCGACATTTGTCGTGCGACATGTTGAGCGATGTAGCGCGACGTCGCCGGACATCGCTTGACATGTCGCGCGACACTTATATATAAATGGATATATGTCGCGCGACATGTCGAGCGATGTCCGGCGATGTCGCGCTACATCGCTCGACACGTCGCACGACAAATGTCGGCTAATGTATCTTTGGCTTTAGTCTCCTCTTACGACATCCATAGAAGAAAGGAGAAGTGTTATTTGTAAACCCAACACAGGCAACAACAAGCGTAAGAAATCGTGTTCATGTAATCATGGCAGAAGGAAGAGGGTAGGCGACGGGTTAAGCCCATGCACAATGGCGTGCGGCCGTAATGAAGGAAGCGGGCTGCCAAATCCGCAAGCCGTATTAACCGGGCTGTGTACATAATCAGATAATCCCCGCTGTTGTTACGGCGCGGTACGGTATTGAGTTGAGCAACGCTAATGCAGCGGCAGGGTTATTTTGACTGTTGGTCTTAAAACCAATTGTACAAAATTTTGTACAAAATGTCAAAGTAAAATTTAACTTTTGAGTGACATCAAGGTTAAATTAATTTTGAACTGTCCATTGTTTCATGTTAGGTCTCAGGAGGATTCCGTAGATGTCGTAAAAAAACGACTAAGGAAACAGGTTGAGGTATATTTTAGACGACAGGGTAGCGACCTGTCATTATTGTACCTCTTAACTTAAAGCCTAAAAAGTGAAACGTGAAATACCCATGGTTTTGTCTACGTAGCGTTTCGTGTGCTCTGCCTATAGGCGTGATGTATAATGCGCGCTCTACACTCGCGACGCGAACACCCGCGAACGCAAGCGAAAGCCGCGAATCGCGAGAGTAGATGTTGTTCACGCCTTCGCGTTCGCGCTTCGCGGCGTTCCCCACCTGGTGGCGGTTTTTTGCTCCGCGACAAAGGGCGCAAGGCGAACAAGACCGCGAAGCTTTGCGAGTGTGGAAGGACACAGTGTGCGTGAATTTACGGAGCGACTTCGCGCCGCGAGTGTAGAGCGGGCTTGATGATAGTTTAAGTTATACTCGTACCTTCTACGGTAAGTTACTGTTCTAGAGCAACATACAAACACTCGAACCAATAGATTCCTAACCCACCACACTTGGGTAGAACGAGACATTTCTTTTATATCGGGGATGAAAATTAGCGTGAAACTATAGTAGTTTATTTATACGCTACGATTAATGTTATGTAACTGTAACTATGATTACAAGTTACAAGCCTTTATGTGCAACGATTGACAACTTTACCACAAACATTACGAGTTACATTTTGTCCTACTTTCAATTGTTGAATTGACTACTATATTTATGTGCCAATAAACTTCTTATGCTCTATTGTTCGTACTTACTCGGCCTTAGTTGGATTTTACAACTTGTAGTGATTTTCCAAACGGATGTTTAGGTCGGCGAACGCAGCGTTGCGAGGTTAGCGGATGCCACAGCTTCGATACGATTACTGCAATCGGATACAAAGAGAAACTGACGTTTGCTTGACGGACAAGAGTCTAAGGCCAATGCCACACTCACCTGTACTGCGTACAGAAAATCCACTAACGAACATGTTTAGAAGTAAAAATATGGCTGTTGTTACTGTTACCTGCTTGCCGTAGACCTTTCGGCTCTGCGCAGACGACATACTATCCGCGACTGATTTTTTAGTCTGTGAAAATAGAACCTATGAAATAATATGCAGTAACGCACACGACGCGCAAAAAGTCAGGCGCACAACTCATACAATTCATGCAGACTTTTTGTGCGCCGCAGATGCGATCGCACAAAAAGTCTGTCGTCTGCGCTGTGCCTTCACGAGATCTCGACGGTGGAGCGTACATAAACTGCGGAGTGGACCTTTCTTGACACTGAAGAGGTGGCAGTGTAATACTTCAGGCAATAACTGTCCCTAAGAAAAGATATCATGCAATTTTTAATGGATGACCTGTCAACAACCACGAACTCCGCAATAATCTCTGTGACATTATTAAATTCTTTCCACGCAAAATCGCCGTTTTATGAACGTTTTTCATCTCGGTAACGGCCTGAGCACTCTAAAACGCCGCCATTAACTTGAGCCGCTAAACCGTAAACTTCAAACCACGTCTATAAAGCCATGAGGAAGTCCGTAAACCTCAGGGCACTGGCCACTTTCTGGGCGACAGCTTGAAAAACAAATTTAAAAAGTTTGCCTGTCCCTGTCTCTGTCACTCCACTGTTCTACAGCTAAAGTGCGAGTGGGAAGGAATAAGCTAAGTTTTCGAAGTTGTCAATCTTTCCAGCCAGCGTTTGCGAGGCGATGCCGTAACCAAGTCACGTAGCGGAAGATTGTCAAGATTATTGTTTCCACAAACATATGGCTGTTTGTAAACAGGTATTGAATTACTCAGTGAGTACACGCGAGTGAGTAGTTTACAATACATTGCAATGAATAGATTTAGAGTTATTTTTTCTATAAGCCGCAACACTATTGTGTCTATTGTCGTGCGAGATATTTTTCATGCCGACATTTTTGCGTGGACACAACGAAAACCAATGTCTGTTTTGTTTATAATAAGTTGAATGACCTACAATGTCTTTGATTCTTCTTTGACTTTTTTTTTGTCAAATTAAAAATCATCTAAGTTAGATGAGTGAACGAAACAATAGATTTATTCATCTGAAAATAAGTAAGTAAATAAAACTTCATTTTGGAGGTGTTTTTAAAATTTGTCTTTATGTGATTTATTTTATAAGCTTTTGTTCAACTTGCAAAGTATACATGCGTCTTACAAGAAGTATATTATTATTATGTTTTAAGCACAATGTACGTCTTTTCGGGCGTTTAAAAAAAAAATTAAGCCCCTCCTCTTGTGTATCCCCATGCGGTTCGCAATGGCACCTCTCCATTTCTTCCGCAGATATTACAGGAGGCAACTAAGAATAAAAGTTTTTATTTGGTTTAAAAGCTAAAAATAAAAGTGTCGCTGAAACGTTCTATGTCGTCGATCGACGATCGATCGGTCTGGTAACACCCTAAACGAGATAACTAGAGGCTTCAGAAAATGACAAGTAGTCACCCGCGCGAGTCTCGCGCGTTGTTGTACTATACAAGGCTTAAGGTAAAAGTACCAATGCTCGACGCCTCAACGCCCAGTAGATGACACTCGTCTGTCACCTGTCTTACTATGACATATAAGGTTGCAAGTGCCAAGTATTGGGCCAGTGTCGAGCACAGGGACGTTTACCTTGCATAGTCTATAAAATATACTTTAGCACGTTGTTGGAACTACCTAATCGTGCCTCGGTAATCGCTGGCCGGCAGGCGACGCTCTCTCTGCGGTTTCACTCGGGCGGTATGTCGCATGCGCCGGCGCCGGTGAAAGTGCCGATTAGTATGGATTAAATACGTTTAACAGATTCACTATAATGATATATAATCATATGCCTGTATTCCCAAACGGGGTAGGCAGAGGACACGAAATGCTACATAGTGAAAAACACGACTGTTTCAAGTTTCGTGACCACTTTCAACGCAATCGTAAATTTAAAAATAAATAAAAGAGTATCATATTTTGTTTACTGTTAAAGGTTGATATCTTGCCTACCTAGTCTAGTATACCTAAATCTATTTCCTTAATCACCTTTTACGGCATCCATTGAAGAAATGGAAGGTATTTTTCTAAGCCCGTCACCTGGCGGCCAGTGATAGTTCAGCTTTCCTTGTTATTTGGATGCTAAGATTCTTAAATTGAGGAGTAAATACACACACAAAATGCTCTCTAGTTCATGATAACTTGAAACTGGATATAATGGTTTCTATTTCTACTAATAATTCGTTTATCTAATCCGAAAACCTAACGATTCCCAAAATATCAACGTGCTCTACATGTAAACAAATGAAGCGCGCCATTTAATTTTCGAATGACATTCCCCTTGCGTTCCCCGCATTTTTTTTTATTTATCACTGGCCATGAGTACACAGCCCTTCCGCCATATCTCCCTCCGGGTCCAGTGTTGCCAGTGGCTAAAAACATTTCAATTGTTAACAACAAAGTTGGCAAGGCTAGCAAATTGCCCCTTAGTTTTAATACGTCTCCCCGAACTGACTGTGAAATTTTCATGAGCGGAACCCCAAGTTTTGTGAGCATTAAATACTTAATGAGCAAAACACCCAGGCTGCGTGTTATTTAGACTAACTGGGGGTTAAAATGTTAAATGGATATGTGGGCAACGTATTTGCGAGGGCTAAAGTAATTGTGAGGATACACCGTCATCGTCAGAATTAAATTAGGGACAGGGTTTTAATCAGATAAATAATCATAATTATCATTGTGATTGTGGTGAATATACTATTGCACTTACACCTCAAATCTGTAAAACACACAGTGCTCATGAGGAATTTAAATAACTTTATAGACATTTCTAAGGCCATAAAGAGTAAATAGACCCAATTATGTTTTTAACCTTCTTCTCAATATATATTTACTTTATAAACTTTTCGATTGTTACAAAAAAAGCCTCAATTTTGCTGACACAAGTCCATTAAGCCCCACATGTTTGGGACTATTTAATCGATTGTTACAAAAAAAGCCTCAATTTTGCTGACACAAGTCCATTAAGCCCCACATGTTTGGGACTATTTAATCCATAGTCCTTTCTCTGGGAGCACCTGTCAAATTGACCTGTTGTCTGTTTATTGCACTAAGGATGAGTCTTGACTTGACGTTTCAAATTTAAGAAATGCATCAGTTACTGTCACAATTAATTGTTTAACTGAACAAACTGAAGAAACAACAAAAAACACGCTTGTATTTTCGACGCATAGTTTAGATCAGATTCTTATTAGGTATACAGTTGACTTACAGTAAATATTGACTGAGTAATGCACGACTTAGGATTTATGGGGCGTAAAAATGTTACGACCTTACGACTTCGCCGAAATTTTAATTAAATTAGAAGGTTATTGTTTCAGGCAGTAAACGCAGCCATAAAGGCACTGCTTTTGGTTTTATAATAGACAACTTCTACAAGATGTTTGCGAAATCTTAACTATCGTTTAATTGCTGTGGTCTTAAATTTAAGTAATGAAATATCCGGCTCATTCTGCCAGTCATATTATAAAACAAAATTTTGCATTCTTCTTGAGGATTGGTCCATACTGGCACGTTTGACGAAAAGAAGTAGCAACAGAAATACAAATGTGTGTCTCCTTTTAAATCCTTTCGACAGATCAGCAAATTGGCCCGTAAGTTTTGACAATATATATTTTTTTATTTATTGCAAAAACAGACATATTTACATATTTGCCCGTAAGTTGATGAGTACACTAATTAAATTATAGTCCGAGAGCCACTAGCGGTCCGTGAAAATTTCAACGACCTCCTACTACCCTTCGTGCCGGAACAGTCTTTCGTTGAAACATTCACCCGAAGTTCACACCAAGAGACCCAATAGTGCTCGAATGCCCGTTGATGTATTTCATTATTTTAAGGATATTTTAAAAACTACTGGTCAGATCGTGATGAAATTAAAAAGGAATTAATGGAAAGCCATTTCGTATCAAATACAAAAAGAACTACCGAAATAGGTGCACCCGTATAGAAGTTATCGGGTAACATAAGTACATTAAAAAAAATACAGCCGAATTGAGAACCACTTTTTTGAAGTCGGTTAAATAACCGAACGAGCGATTGTTAATGTGAAAAAACCCTCTTTTGCCACATAGAAAGGGTGAAAAGCCAGTTTATTAAATTACGCTGTATAAAATGAACGGCAGGTCACTAGCTAGACATTTATAGTGAATAGTGAACCATTCGACCGTCACTGATGTGCGCTACTTGTTCAAAACATCCGTCGGAGTCGACGCTCGAGACACTACGACATCAAAACCATTGGCATAGTGCTAAACCGGATGGCTGATAGTTCTCGTCCAAGTCTAGTTTTGGGGTCCCTACCACCTTATCTGCTAATCCTGCCGCAAGGCAGCAGTGCTAACAATTTTTTTTCCGAAGCGTAGAGCTGATACAATTACTGTCACATTTTTGTTCGATAGTATCAATTTAACGTAAGTAAAAAAAAACTATTTTTCCTAGTAGTATTCCCAGATGGGATAAACAGAGCACACGAAACAGTACATAGGCAAAATTAGTTTACATTTGGTAACCACTAGTAAATATTTTTTAACTTAACTTAAGAGGTACAACAATGACAGGTTGCTAGCCTCTCGCCTACACTACACCTTAACTTATTTCCTTAGTCGCCTCTAACGATATCCACGGGAGAAATGGAGAGGTGTTATAAACCCGACACCACACGTCACATGAAGCCAATAAACTGCACGCCATTGTCCCTCAAAGCTTTGTTCCTGTATGAAATACTTCTCGTACGCGTGAGTTATGCACTAAAATAAAAGCATTGTTTGAAATGCGCTTTCCAGTGCAATGGGTTGAGCGAACCTGACCGACAACTAGCTTTGAAACTTCTTTTTTTTATAGTAGGCGGTAAACAGGAGTCAACTGTAACCTATTTTTCCTTAGTCGATTCATATGACATCAGCAGAAGAAATGGAGAGCTGTTATTCTAAACCCTACACGACACGATCTAGTTAGTTCCCCAACTAACAATTTGGCGATAAAACAAGCGCTATAACTGCCGTTTATCAGTTCCTTTAAAAACCTACAGCTTTAGTAGGACCTTAAAATTAGCGATATAGCACGCTATAACTCTCTTATAGCCGCAAATAGGCACCGACCTAACTCCTAAATTGTGTATTTAGGACATATAGTGGCTCGCGATAGCTCCCTTAGTGGTATACAGGTGATACAATAGTGTTACAGTGGTGAATCTTATTACCCACGGAGATAATAAAGGGTTACAATAGCCGTAAATTGTGTCTCAAGTTCTATTAAATAGTAACACGTTCTCTTATATCACTAACAAAGTTTTTACTGCGATATAGTAAGTAAAATAAACGTTTTGTGTGATATAGAAGTTGCGTATTGTACCATATTTTGTAAAAATATCTCATACTCGTGAATAATAAAAACAGTATGTCGTTTTAATCGCGCTGTGCTGTCATGCTTGTGTCTTCCATGTTGGTTATGATTTAAAGACAACATGTACGCAAATTTACTGCAATATTTTAAGTAGATAAGTGAAAAACTATTGCGGTTGCAACTTTACTGTCATTATGTATGGTATTTTACATCTCATTTTTTAAGCGCCTCAGAAATATGTACAGTTTAGTATAAACTTTAAATATAAAAAAACCAAGCCGCATTACTTTTTTTGTAAAATTGTTCAGTTGGTGGTTTATCATTGTGAATTGGAACATTTCAGATTACAAGATCTCATATTTTCTATAGATTGAATAACAAGTAAAGTCTATTTCCATAGTTCATTTAATAATTTTAGGTTATTGTTTGTAAAAGAAAATGGCGTTAATGTCTGTAACTCTTCATAGTTCCGATATCTCTGTAGAACCACTTTGGAGCATAAGGCTAAATACCAAAGTTGTGGTTATTGCTACTGTAAGTCTGATAACGCTAAAGTAGACCAACGTAACCTGTAAAGCACCTTTTGCGACATAGTAGTGCTTATTATGTATTAAATATATTAAAAGTCCTTCAAGAGTCAGTAACGTTCAGACAAGCGGTCTTAAAGATCTTAAGGCTCTTAAAGAGTCATAACATCAATTTCTTTATAACACCTCTAACGCTAAATCTGATACACGGCGATTTAAAGAGACACCGTAACTCCGTTATATCATTGTGTCATTGAGATGTATAAGAGTTACTGTTATAACTTTTAAATAGCTTTAGGATTTCTTTATGACTGATTAAACACTATTAAGCGAAATTTAGAGCTAAAAAGTAAACATAGCACTGTTATACAGTGATAGCAATAACACGCGGTAGTGGGTACTCTATAAGAGCATTTAGTGTTAAAATGAGCCAATAGCTGCAACAATAGGCTGTAATGTGTTACTTTATGGCGTTACTTTTCAGCTGGAAGCTGTAATATTTTTCTTATTTCTATTAAATCACTTTACTATCATCAGTGGATTTAGCGCAATTACTTATCTCTATAGTGCCGCCGTAAACTATTATTGCAGGCCTTGCAAACCTACTATGAGACTCTAAGCTCTAAATGTATTCGTTTTTATCGCTACTTTGTTTGTTGGGTCTATTTTGTTAAATATCCATTGCACTAAGTATGGTTTTAACGAAATAGTTAAGGTTTTGTGTGTATAACGTTTTGTGTGCTCTGCTTGCCCCATTTGATGAATAAATGCCCCTGCCCCATTTGGTAAAAAAAACTTAACATTGACCATGTGTTCCTAACTATTTAAAATTTTAACCGTAAAAAGTTATGGCCGGTATAATAATGTTTTCCGCACACTAAAATAAAACAGTCCGTTAGCACGCAAATATTCATCAAACAATATGTAGATTTAACACGAAAATACTCTTACCGAACCGAAACCGAACCTATCCAACTTGTATAAAAGAATTTCCCTTCTCAACATTCAGGTACTTCAAAGTTGGCCAAAGTACTTTCCGAAGTTATCGTCTAAACTTGGAAACGTTAAGGGTGGAAATTTAGCCATACCTCAAGATTAGACGTCACTCATGCTTATTTCATATTAATCCAGCTTTAAACTTTTAAATTTAATAACAATTTCGGATGAGTATAACATTTTCTATATTTAAAAGTAATGTTACTAACGTGGCGATTGGATGAGAGAAGCTACCTTTGTCTTTTTACTTTTTAATTTATTTATTGTACGCTATAGCGCCACCTATCGTCGAGTAGTAGAACGTCATCACCTATCAAAACTGTTCTACATGGCGGTATGTGTTTTGTAAAGACTTGTCACCACATCGCTCGGTAGAGTCACCGGTATAATCACTAGTGAATTCTTATGAGGAACTTAATGTCTTTTAACTAATATAAAGTACCTACTGCTCAAGGGAGAAAAGTAACAAAATTTCACTATAAATTCTTGTAAAGTTAACGAAGAACTATCGAAATTCCAGCCACTGTGAACTGGTCTACAAAGATGTTTCTGAACTGTTAAAAGAACAAGAAAGTTAATAGTATTTTTAAATGACCAGAAAGTGGGCCTATTGTGTCATTTAATTTAGACATACATATATGAAAGTGTGTGTCGTTCTGTCAATCCAAGCAACTGTAAGTCACGACTCAATTGCTCCGACAATGCGCTGTGTAAATTAAAATTAGCATACTAAGCCGATTTAATAAAGTTCAACTTTTACTTCTGAGTTTGTTTTTAATTTCAAAGGTTGGTATTTACTTTGTAATCTGATTAAAAAGGAAAGCGTACTTGTAACCAAAGTTAGTAAGCCTTTTTAAAGGAATTCTTAAGCCCGTAGCTTTTCAGTTGCTTTAATTGGGGACCAACGATTACGGTTGAGGTAGAAGAAATTTGACTAACTTTGTCAACGTTTTTAATTATCATTGAAATGATTATGTTAATGAATAAAGAGTTCATTGAAGTTTTGTTTATTCCGTAACCTTGCTTTCAGCTGTTTGTTTTGGCTAACTACTAGAGGCGCACTATCTATTAAGTACCTATCAGTTTTGTTTAAATACCATTTTATCTAATTTAAAACTTAAAAACATGCCTAAAATCTGCATCACGTGAAACAGTAATTTTACTGACTAGGTAAGTATGTAATGTTTTGTGCACTTGCCTACCCCATTCGGTAATAGAATCAGACAAATATCTATGTACCTATTTGACTATGAGTATATCTCGCGTTAGTTTTATGTTAAATGTGAATTGATTTCCCATCTTACTAAAGTATACTAGCTGCTTACCACGACTCGCTAGTTGGTGCACCATGGGATTGACGAATTTTTCAGGATAATCAGAACTCTATTTTCTTCCTCAGAACTCAAACTATATTCATAGCAAGGGTGAGTCAACGTCCAAAGAGTTACTTTCGCAAATAAAATTAGTACTCTTAGGCATTTTCGAAAGGATTTTTGTATGAGAAGCATTTATATTGTTTGACCAAGAAACGTGAAGTGAAACCGCGGGTCGCCCCAGTGTCACTGTCTCGATTCGTCATCGGCATTCCTTAAAAGTCAACAATGATTTCACTTTCGCGCAGGTCATTGCCGCTAATGCCGCGAATGTCCGTGACTTGGCGAAAAGGAGAGTGTTTTGATACTGTTGTGTTTTTATAAAATGAAAAGTGAAAAAATATATTTCAGGCACTAGTAATATAATGGTGTGAGAATTCAATGCAAATCACTCACAATTAAATAATTTATCTAACGACAAATACATAAAACGATTCAAATGAAAAAGTACACAATACAACTATAGATAAAATATCAATAAATAAGTAATAAATAATGAAAAAGTTAAAAACAAACATTGATTGCAATTAAAATTAGTCAACTGTATATTAATGCAATGGAACTAAGTAGTAGTGTTCATGTAGAGTTTACGTTGCGTTTATAAATAAATAGAAAACTGAAGTTATGTAACGATTAGCTATCTCTGAACGAAATGCAAGTACCTAAATCGACATGAATTAGCATTATTCTCTAATTTTAGACTCAAACTAATCCAAAGGTATCTCAGGTCACTATCAAATAGAGAGCAAAATAAATGCCATGTATTATACAACTCCAACTGATTTAAATTGTAAAACCAAAGGATGGAATACGTAATTTGTGCGCCCATTATGAATTTTAACGAGGTATTAAATGATTTATTAAGGCTTTGACTTTAAGCTTCGTGACCCATCATCGTGTGCCAACCGCTGAATAAAAATAAGTGACATACAAACGGACAGACAGCGAGCGTAGTTTTGGTAATAGAAATTTGAAATGTTTCAATTTTAAAGCTCGTTTTGGTTTCAACTGTCATATTAAAAACGATGTAGATTTTGGGTGTATTAGACAATAGCGCTGCCGTTTGGCCCCTTGAATACGTCGTGTCCGTAAAAAGTACCCGAGTAACTAAGAACCTACCCAATAGCTAAATGCACCCGTAATCGTCTCTGCTATTATACAACTGAGCCAATTCAGTCATAATTTACCTAACCTTATCGCAATAAAAGCGATAACGACTTTCTTAGCAAATAGTATGACCGCTCATTGTGACACGGTACCACAATGGGTTTCGAAGTTCCAATACCGACGTAAGGCAACAATGACGTGACATCAACTTCCTACGTTACGTGAAGGAAACAAACATTGCCAAATCCTTCAGTGCGATTAAGAAATTAACGTTATTTTGCTGGTTTACTCAGGTAACGGCCTTCCTTAGGAGAAACTAATTCTTGTCTCTACATTCTACTGTAACGGCAAAAACTTTATTATTTTTTTATTTCAATTTTATCAATACCTACTTTATTTTAATTTGTGTCATTAGAAACAGTAAAAACCGTTTCAAAAAAGTTATCCAAGACGCCTCCTAAACATAAGCTATTCGTTAGTTCTAGATTTCACAAGCCAGTATTTCAAATTCAGATTTTATAACGACCGTCAAGAATACGCTAGTAGAAAGATCCTGCAACTAAAGAACTAAATATCGTTCCAAATTCAATTTTCAAAATCCGTACCCACAAACATTAGCATACGTTACATGTACGGCCGTACGTCTCGCCTTTCACCACCGACACGCCACGCGCGCCTTGCGTCACCGCTGGGTTCTTTATAATGAACTCGTCAACTACATTACTCACTGCGTCCAAATTTACCTCACAGCATTGCCTAACCGTAGCGGACACCTACAAACACCTTCATTTTCAAATCGTTAGGCGCTCCGAGGTTCTTTTTAAGTTTTAATGAAGCAGAATGCAAACCGCCAGCACTTTTACGGGTTCTCGTTAAAAGTTCATTTTAATTCGGTTACATTTTTAATCAGTTACGACTTTACTTAGTTAAAAGTTGAAGCTTACAGTAGAATTCTGCAGATCTCTAAATTAAAGTTTTATTTGATTCTGCACTTTTTTAACAGTAAACCACAAGCAATGTAGAGCGATGTTTCTTTTTCTTAAAAACACTGCTTAGTTCCGTTCATCGTTCAAAAATAGAACAATCGCAAAAGAAATACATGTGTGTTTTTCTGACAAGGAAAAATATGTCAAGCGTGGGAAGAATACTCTATGGATCATTCACTGCTCAGACAGGAAGGTAACTGGTTTATGTAGAGAAGAGTGTTCTATTGCTAACAATGCAATTAGTAGGCGTTAGCTCGCGATACGTGCCTTATTATCCGTTGTACTTACTTAGATTAGAAATTAGAAACTTACCTGTTTAATTACAAGGAAGATGCTTTAAGCCAAAGGTATAAAGCTATTCAATGCCAGTTTGATAAAGTACAACATCAATTAACAAAAGCAACTAAGTACATTTATCATTAATTTTTGTACACTTTGCATTAACTTTATTGTGTGATATTGTTTTATAAAAGCGACTCTCTGAAGTAAGTTAGATGATTTTGGACACGAAACAATCACACCCATTTCAAAATCATTCGAAATCAAAATCGTGATACAAAATAAGTTTTTCTGACTCAGCTGATGCTGGACAAAGGAATGCACTAACTAGTCTTCTTAAATTTCAGGAGTCCATACAGTGAGGCCACGATTTTATTTCACCTTAGTATGAATATCTAAATAGGCATAATAATTAAAATAATGCATCACGTTGCCTAGCCTTAACTTAGTAAGAAACACTAATTTTGTATCACCAATTTGATTACAGTCCATTCTACTATACATATGTTATAGAAAAGTAACACGAAGATCATGTAATCAAAAATTTACATGGAAATGTAAATAACAACAAAAAGTACATACATGTGTATTATCTTTCTTCTTAAATGGTAAGTAAGTATTCAAATTTCAAAAAAAGATGGCAACTCTACATGGTTCACAACAGTATAAATTAACTACGTAAGCGGCTGAAAGACTTGCCTCACGTAACAAACGCCACGAAATGGCGGGAAAGATCGTCAACACTTGACAGCTGTGACAACAGCCAGCTAAACAATACAATACTATTACCAGTTAATTGGTAGGAGGTCGACGACCGCCGGAGAAAGTGCTTTCAAATAGCAGCTTGACGTCTTGCGTCATCGAGGTTCAATGTCATTTTCATTGATTTTTAAACTGCGGAAGTTTGGGTATGTTTGAACATGAGGTTTTAGAGTTAGAGTAACTAGAATGCGGAGGCTTTTCAAGGAACATTACAGGACAAACGTTGTATGCAGTAGCTAGATTTTCCATAGTTTTACATTTAGGAAAACTTCGTATGTACGTATAAAGCGGGCCACTGACCATCAGTTTTAAGTGCACAGCTGATCTGTGGCCCGTTTAAGAATTTTATCGTTCCAAACATTTATGTCTCAAGTCTCCCGTAAGTAGATGTTATCAGAAAAGTGCTCCTGTATGTTCATCAGAATATTATATTTTACATTACACCTAATAGAAAATCGTTTTTCCGATTTTACCTTTTAAAGATCATCTCTTTTTTGTTAGTTTAGTTTAGTTCTTATTCTAACGTAGGCATTCAGTAGAATGTAAATAACATGATGCATGGTACTGCCACTACCAATAAACTACTTGGCATCTAGGCCTTGTTTTCTTCCCTCGTACAGTCAGCGTCTGATACATGGTTACACTTTGGTACTTTGCCACTGTGATCGCAGTGACAATTTCATGCGAGAGTTCAAATATGAGGTTAATTAGAAAAGGTATTAAAGTGTATACATGTATCAGACGCTGACTGTACATTATTGTGACGCACCCATGATTCACGACAGGAATATACGAGCTGCAAGAACAATACACAAAGCGCATACCTCACTAGTGCTGGGGCAATATTGAATACAATGAAATTAGATGTATCGTGAATTAAGACAAAAAGAAAAAAGACGAAAGAACGGAAAGCCTTTGCCTAGAAGTGGGATACTAATAGGGAAATTAAAAAAAACTCTCCCCGTGGCTCTTATAAAGTGAAAATATGCTTTATCGTCATCGTTCTCTATGAAAATTTTCAGAATACGTCACGAAAACCACGGAAGTATTACGAGTATAAAATGGAAATGGTCTAAGTACCTATGTCCAAGCTTACCGTGCGATTGCCGTGTGGTTTAAACGGTTTAAAGTTTAGAATAGTACCTCTCCGTTTCATCCGTGAATGTCGTAAGAGGCGAAGTAAGGATTTTTTGGGTTATATTATTATATACTATATTTAGATTACCTAACGTATATTTTAGGCGACAGGCTAGCAACATGTCGCTATTGTACCTCTTAAATTAAGATCTTAAAAATATGCTGCAAGGGGCACGAATCGTGAAGTAGCGTGTGCTTTGCCTGCCCGTATGAATGTATGTAATGTATGTCCACTCTAGTATGAAAACCGTTGTTGCCAAAATTTCAATTACTTAAAAAATAGAGCTTTTTCATTTCATGCTGTATTTTTAATTTTCCAAATATCACAATAAGTAAATAGATAAACGACATTTTTAGTACTGTCAATTGTACGATTTCACCTTGTTAGTCAAATTTAAGGATTTGTACCGTATTTAAATAAAAATCTTCAAAAATATATGCTTATCCCATTTCACCTTTCAAGCGTCGACATAAAATTTGAGAAATCCTATTTGGTCTCAACACTAAAACTTAGTTATGCGTGGATTGCACAGATAATTTACCTATGCCATATTTACGTAATATTTGTAAGCTTACCACGGCAGCACGTTCTAGTCGCGTCGCGCGCATGATAGTCTGTCTACCCGTCATTTTCTGACGTCTCTAATTAAACAGTGATAGACATATACTATCTCGCACGTATCTCTTCTCGCGCCTTACTATGGTAAGCCGGCTGATGTGGTAAAAATGAATCAAACTACAGGCATAAGACGTGTGAAAGTATAGAGAGTGGAAGTCCTGGAAAAAGCTAATCAAATCAAGATGACAAGATATTACTTCTAACTCGTAAACCTCGTAGTTTACTGCAAAACAAGCTAAAAAAAATTTTGTTGAAAAATTACGGATAAGTCACGTTTTTAAATCGAGTTTAGCTCGACATGTTTCGGGCTAATTCGTAGCCCTTCATCTAAGAGCCGCGGCTGCTGCTGCCAAACGCGCACAAACGTTAAAAACGTGAGTTATCCGTAAATTTTCAACATGAGTGAGTCTCACGGTAGTTTAATATCAAAAACTGTTGCTGACCTCTATTAATTAAATTCAGGGCGCATTGTTGCGCGGGAAAGCCCGTCAGTAGCGCGAGGACGCATGCGCGAACGCTCTGAATCACGATGCGTTCAGAAATCGTACGTGATCATAATAGTAAAACTCTTAAATGGGCACTGACGTTTTCCATGGAACTTGAAAAGTTACTGCACTGGCCATTTCGCAGTTCCTGTTGGAATGCTTGCCAAATTAAAATGTTTTGTTTGTTATAGCTCGCACGTCCGTCAACTGCCGCATTACGAAAGTTAAGGAAGCCTGGAAAAAGGTTTCGTTACAGATAAAAGATTACAAACTTGTAAACACAAGTTTACCAACTAATGGGACCGAAAGTACACAACGGAATGAAACTGTCTTAAGTCGTTTTGGGTAAAATAACGAACGAAAATATACTTAAAAACTGTCATAAGTGGACAGGAATAATCAAACTTAAAGATAAGCAAATAATGAGTTTGCAAACCATACGACATATGTTTTAAAATTTTGAAAGTAGAATATCTATTCGTGCACGTTACTCACACATACAACAGGTGACTTAGCTAAGTTTTTCACCTATACATACCTCACATTTCTAAGTAGCATTAAGATGCCCCTCTGATTTATCTATGGTCTAAGTATTTTTTAATCTCTGATATTAAAATAACGTTGCCGGTGTAGCCTGATTTTTAACCGACTTCAAAAAAAGGAGGTATTCAATTCGGCTGTTTTTTTTTTTTTTTTTTTTTTTTTTTTT
>BHDV01027309.1:202198-219904 GCA_005406045.1 Adoxophyes honmai
GAATAATTTTGTAGCAGTTGCTCTACGCCTCTTCTTTTTATCGGTGAAGCAAAAAAACCGTATCAAGCTGCCCCCACTCCCCCTATAATTATTTGTGAAAAATAGATATCTGCACTTGACAATTTGGAGTCTGTGTATAAAAAATTAGACCATATATTACTATTTAGAACTGATGATGAAAACACAAAATACGAAGCATAATTATACCTATTATAAACAGCTATTAATTCCGAAGCCTGCGCTTGTCTAAGACTGAATACAAGAAAAATCTAGAAGTACGCTGTATTTGATTGTTCATACTTTGATGCGCTCATCGCAACAGTAATTATAACTAGTGATCACTTCCCCAAGGCTGCCCGAACCATATTAAGCGCAGCGCACATTATTACTTTGGATCTTATTCGGCATAGATTAATCAGAAGGCCGAGTCGGCGTGATTTAGTACCGTGAGCGGTTTGTCGCATACGGCAGAACTAATGCTTTGCCCTGGACCTTTGTGTAGTGTGTACGGGTCTGTTGAATGCATAAATTAATTTGAACTTCGAATTATGTTGGGAGCAGAACGTAACCAAATTCGAAGTTCAAATTCATTTCTTAAACAATAAACGAAGTACGTAACATGCCTAGGCATTGTTTGCGAAAACATGCTCAAAGTTATTGGAGTTACATACAACAAGGAACACTAAGGAAAATTGTTTCTTTTTGTTCACCTACATGTTTAAAATTTAAACTTAATATTAATAAAATATTAGAGAATAGAACACATCACTCTAAGCAGATATCTCTTTATTTATACACGTTTCAATGTACCTAAGTCAATCTTAATCATCTACACTTCTCAATGAAACTCATTAAACCCTTTATGTTTAACAATTATTTGAACATAGAACAACTATTAATTTCGTTTTAAAATTACTTTGTTTCTTTGTTTACACGTTTGCCAACTTCTATTGAAAGATTCAGAACAGTCGAAGCAATTGATTCCTGACCCACAGCAGTACGCTGTCACAATAAACGTACTAAAGATTTCCATTGTCTAGATACGAAATCTCACTACGACGTTTACTATAAATAGGTTCTATAGTGAGTCGGTTAGTGTTTTGTTTTTATTGATGTTTAATTTTACTGTATTGTTTGTTGCAGAGCCGTCGTGTGTAATGCAGCAATGGCGGTCGCGGTGAGGGCGGCGGTGCTCTACGCATGCGCGATGCTGCTGCATAGCGGTAAGCACCTCCGATAGTAATTAATCTTCATATAATATTACCTCATCCATAGGTTAAGTGACGTCATTGAGCGCTACAAGGAATTAATATTGAAATTTAACTTTGCTCATTTATCATCGTTTATTAACTCTTGCCGGTAGAATCCTCCAGTCTTCTAAGGCCAGTTCCTTTAACGAGAGTAATTGTCCACATGAGAAAGCTGCAAGCTACTCTCACAAAAATTACTTACTGTAGTCTGTCAACCTCGTTCGCTACCGTATCTAGGAATTATGCCTTGATTACACGTACCGAGTAGAGTGGCGAGAGAGTGTTCTCGGCCGAGTACTCGGTTCGTGTGTAGCATGAAGGCAATAGTTCACACGAACCGAGTACTCGGCCGAGAACACTCTCTCGCCACTCTACTCGGTACGTGTGATCAAGGCATTAGAGGCGGGGGCGAGGTAGCGCGTCATAAGCTATGTCCACCCACACCAGTGCGCTTTTGCGTTCACCTTGCGTTTTCCTATGACGCATGCCCGTGGAACCACCAACCTCAGCGCATGCCGCTAGCGGTCTTCATTGAGGACGGATCTAGTTTCAGCGCACACGCTGTGGTTACACGGGCATGCGTCAGAGGAAGACGCAAGGTGAACGTGAAAGCGCACTGGTGTGGACATAGCTATAGCGACGCGCGATGTTACCCCCCCCCCCACCGCCCCTGCAGTCCCCGCTGATGTCTATGAAACAAGGAAAATCACATTAATTTTGTTCAAGTGTCACAAATCAATGCATCCGCTCCCCTCCTGAAAACGTGACACACTCTATGGATGGCCCCTATAAGCTTTTTTTAATTTGATCAACATAGCTGCACCCACCACCACCATCACCCATCATCTACCTACCCCTAACCTCTGACAATAGCAAAAAGGTTTCATAACTTCTCTTATTGTCTCCACAGCAAGCGCAGAGCTAATGGGACGATGTCCCGCACAGTCCTCGTGCCCGGCGCGCGCGGCGCCCTGCACCAGCGACGACGAGTGCGGGGAGCGGGCCTGCTGCGACACAGCTTGCGGGAAGGCCTGCGTGGACCCGCTGTACACAGGTAAAGTGCTGAGCGGAGCGGACAAGGATAATGTTTTATCGTCTACTCAGGCAGCCTTGCTCTAGTGGCAAATGGCAATGCAATGAGTGCGGGAAGCTAGCCCTTTCGTCATCCGTAACTAGGTAAACTGAAGTATTCACTCACAGTCGATAAATGTATGATCACCGCTGATCAAATGCCTTTTAATCTGACCCTGGTAGACGCTGACATCTAGACAGACCGTTTTGAAAAGGTAGAACAAGATCGAGGACTACGAATTCTGTTTGCACGACGATTAAATAAAAATCTTATTCCAAATTTGACATCCCTGCACTCCTAAACCACAATATAGACCGCGGCCGAATTATTACAATACCATTAATTAAAATGATGGGGTACTATGCGTGCATCGCAGCTAGTCAAGGTTAGACAAATAATAATTATAGTTAGATTGGGACGCATTGCCATTCCAATTCATCAGGCGCTGCTTTTCGCCGGTACAAATTCCATTGCATTTTCATTAACCTTCTTTGAAATTCTGATAACGATAAAACTTGGTCCTTCCAGGCTGTGAGAACATCAGACTGTCATCGGAACGGATATCGCGGGCCCTGGCGGCTGAGAACAGCCGCGGAGGCCGGGGGCTCATCAAGTCGGTGCGGACGCCGCGCTGTCGCACCTCGGACGGGGAGTTCGAGGAGATACAGTGCGACAACGAGATCGTCAGCTCTTGCTGGTGTGTCGACCAGGCTGGGTTTGAGGTGAGAGTTTTATCATGATTTTAGAGATATAAGACTTCTTAAATACCTATCAAAAGCTATTTTTCATTTCATTTATTCATTTATTATTTCTTACGGACTTACAGTTTTCACCAAAGCGTCAAAGCGTGAGATCGGTGGCTCATTCCACTTTTCCCCCTCTATCCATTCATCCATCCATCCATCTCGCGTGTCAAGGGGCCAAAACCTTTCTTTAGGGCATTCTTAGGCTCCTGAGTTTTACATATAATATTTCGATATGATTGAAGTGATTATTGATAGTCGATAAACGAGTCACTTTGCCAGTTCAAAACCCCATAAGAATTCCCTCTGGAAACTGCCACTAATCCACCGCTTTCCCTAGGTGCCCGGCACCCGCGCGCCGGCCGCCGGCCTCGTCAACTGCACGCGCAAGGCGCCCTGCGCAGCCCACACGTGCCGCATGCTGTGCCCGCTCGGCTTTGAGCTGGACGCGCGGGGCTGCCCGCTCTGCAAGTGCCGGGACCCTTGCAACGGCGTCACCTGTCCAGGGCAACTGTCGTGCCAGCTGGAAGAGACACCGTGCTTAAGGCCGCCTTGTCCACCTGTGCCTAACTGTAAGTGATGGTATTGATATCTCCTTCTTATATGTGAAGACTGAGGGAACAGGCTTTTACCAGCCATTGAAACAGGGATATGTCAGAAAATTTTGAAGGACTGTATCTTGAAGGTAATACGAGTAGCCGCTATTGCATCGATCCATTAAACGAGAAAAGTAGAAGCAGATTTGTTCAGCACTTAGGCTGAGATTAGTTTATCGATCGAGCCATTAATTAAACAAAGAGTCATAAAACATTCTGCACGCGTCATCTACCGAGTTGCACACCTTGCTTATAAGGCCCGTCACCTGTTGCAAGAGAACCAACGCGCAACGTTGTATGACGTGACACGAATGTTTCAATCTGGTTGATCAAGGATTTTAAAACAGATTTGGCCTCAGGACAAGACTGTGCTCTGCTTGTGAGATAAGTTGCGAAATACTGATCCGCACGTACTTTTATTGTTGTCAGATTATTACGAATGCTTAGTCTGTCAATCAATTTTAATTACCTTTTTAAATCGACCAGGTAAACGAGCAAGGAGCCTTCAGAACATCTGCCCAGCAGGCGAACCGCTGCTGATATCAGAAACTAGTCGCCCCTTCCTCTGCGGTACTGACCCTGGGAAACCCAACTGCCCACCTCTTTACAAATGTCTGGTTGAGTCTGGTAAGTTAATTTTTATATGTAAGATTAGGTATCGATATGGTTAAAACAAAACAGACGATGGTGTAGATATACGTGACTTTAATCATATGTACAGAGCAAAAGGACGAGACCGTGCTCTCGGCTATGTACTTGGCACAAACATCAGTCAAGCCATTTAGCATGAAACCTACTTTTAAAACTGCATTCAGTGCCGTAACTATACTAGAGACCGATAGGTACTTAAAAGATGGTACTTAAAACATACACTTTATAAATCAAAATCTTTACATTTTACAATTTACGTATGAAAAAATCATTTACTTTCATAATTGAATTGTATATTGTAACGATTTTCATTTTTAGACTGTGTATTTCAATAAAAAGACATGTCAAGATTGTTTACCATATTTTAAGTACCTATCGGTCTATAGTATAGGGCTCTATCAGGGGTGCCCAAGCACAGGGCGCAGACCCTGGAATGGCGCAGAAAAACCAGACTAGTATCTTCAAGAGGGCGCAGTTTTGAAAGCTCGCACCGGGCGCATGAATAGCTTGTTACGGAACTTACAGGACTTACATTGCTCTAATATAAACAACTTATTTGAGGGTTTTTATATCAGCCTCTAAAGATTTGTAAGCTACATTCATAAAAACACTGACTTGTGAAAAAGTTAATCGCAGATACATTTCAATCGCCAAAACCACGTCATTCCTAACAACTACAATTTTTTTTCATTGCAGGAAACGATTACGGAGTATGTTGCCCAGCGTCCCTAGAGCTCCGCAAGGCTGGGACATGCCCAGCCCCAACCACCTCCGACCCGGACTGCGGGACCCCCTGCGCCCACGACCTGGAGTGCCCCTCCATGCAGAAGTGCTGCGATGGTGGCGAGTGCGGCAAGCACTGCATCCTGCCCCAGAATGTTACCATGTGCAATCAGCAGAAGATGCTGGCTGAACTGCTGGTCGTCAGCGAAAAGGAAGGCAAGGGTTACGTGCCGCAGTGCACGAGGGATGGCTCGTTCGAGTCCAGGCAATGCTCGAGGAATGGATTGGTTTGTTGGTGAGTACTCAATGGAGCAATGGTGATTGCTGTATCCTATCAGCTATAGATGCAAGATTCCTGTTCCTCTCTAACTAGATATGTCAGAAAATTGCTGAAATAGATCTACAACTTAG
Organism: Adoxophyes honmai; assembly: GCA_005406045.1. Lineage (NCBI taxonomy): Eukaryota > Metazoa > Arthropoda > Insecta > Lepidoptera > Tortricidae > Adoxophyes > Adoxophyes honmai. The sequence goes on from BHDV01027309.1 coordinate 207,645, forward strand.
TGCGCCATCCTCTCAAGATATTAGAAGCGTTGGTAGAGGAGAGGTAGTACGTCATGTCATACCCCGTCTCTGCTGACGTCTCGAGGATCGCGCAAGATGATATCAGACTATAGTCGATCCCAACCGTGTTAGCGTGTCTTGTATTTATTCTCTTTTTAAAATCTTCCTCTTTGCCCGGTCCAAAGGTTCCTAATACACTGCCAACATTGACCCACTAACCGGCAATAGAAGCCTGTTGGATCAGCCAAGAGCCTGAGTGGGGATCACTACCTTGATCTCTAAGTCAGCGATCTAACTCCCTTGATAAGTCAAGGGCTTTTGAGCCCCAAGGCCCCGCCGTTTCGACTGCCGAATCGAACCTTGTAATATATTTCATTGTGTTTTACGTATTTTTCCAGGTGCGTGGACACGGAAGGCAACAAACTCCGAGGCTCAATGGGTCCAGCGCCCTCCGTCAAATGCTCGGAGGCGCCCCGGCCCGCGCGCTCCGGCGGCCGCAGCCTCGACTCCTGCGCGCGCACGCTCTGCGCCGGCGTCTGCGAGTACGGGTACAAGAGCGCCAACGGCTGCCCCACGTGCGAGTGCGATGACCCCTGCGAGGGCTACCCCTGCCCTGAGGGCGAGGAGTGCGTGAGGGTCCGGGACGCTGACTGCACCGGCGAGCTGTGTACCGGATACCCTGTGTGTGAGTACCGATTGAGGGTTAAATAGTCTGTTTGTTTCAATATTCACAGCGAACAAAGAGCATACGCGGAAAAAAATACACTGATTTTAGCTCGAAAGCTTTATATGCGATCCTGATCTAAAAAAATCGACAAGCAATCAGGCAAACGTAAAATGAAGTAATGTTTTGAGGATTCCCTACTTTTTTCTTCATATTAATGCGTTCTTAAACCACAAAATCTGATGAGTTGCTCCTAAGTCGAATGCCGTTTAAAAGCAAGTTTGAACCGCCATTATGTATCTGTGGAATATCTCACTTAATGTCAGCTGCAGACAAATGGTATCATAGACAATGATACATTAAACAACCAGGCCAGGGTGTACTGTCCAAACCCTGGTTTAAGACATCTACCATCCTTCTCAGGCCGTCCCCGAGTTACCTACGAGAACCCCTGCGAGCTGGGCGTGCCAGCCACCGACGACGATGGCTCCGTGGTGGGCTGCGGCAGCGACCAGGACTGCCCGGGCCAGCACCTCTGCACGCGGACAAGGCGCAGCGGCTCCGCGCTCTGCTGCCCAGATCCGAAGTTCGATAACTCTACCGACAACGATTCTATGGAGGTAAGTGTAGTGTGGAAGATGTAGATTCTGTGGTAGGCACCGAAGTGTTGTCACAGAATAGGTAGTATAGTACAGAAGGTTCACTCCCGGACATGTTTAAAAGAAAAATTGTTGGTGTCTTTTTCTACTGTCATCTGCTTGTCGTAGACTGAGAGTTCTCGCCGGCGAAGCATTTTTAAACTTTGGAGAGGACTTCCCTTGGTGTTGTGAAGGGTTTGGTTTAAAATGCTTACAAACTGTAAGTACTGATCTATCCAAACCATTTAAATTAAGGTAGTCTTTGACGAAAACTGATCACAACCAGGAGAGGTGCTAAATTCAACACAAGAAGAGTATATAACAGCAATTACATAATCGTACTTGGTGCTAAGATTACCTATCGCTATCCAATGTGGCAACGCAGCCATTGTGATAAATACTTTTGCACCAGGGATGGTTTATACTATACATCGTGTCGTGTGCTTTGCCTACCCCAGTAGGGAATACAGGCGTAACCGTATGGTGTGTATGTGTGTACTAAAAAAAAGTGCCTCATTAAACCGGTATTCCAGGTGAACCCCAAAGGTCCATGGGAGACTCGTTGTGGGTCCACACTGATGTAGGTTAAAAAGTTGAATTCAGGAATTTGGTACAAATATAGCAGCGGGGGTCCACCGAACCCCATTAAACTTTGGAAGGGGTCTACAAGTGACAAAGTTTGGGAGCCTCTCCCTGAAACTGTCCATCACTATGGCCTTTTACCCATTGGTAAACTTCCAGCTAACCTTGGAGTCCTGTGGTCCCGAGGCCGAAGCGGTCTGCGACCACAACTCGACGCTGAGCTGCGCGGACGGCGCCTGCGACGACGGGCTGGCGTGCTGCGCCACCAGCTGCGGGCCCGTCTGCGTCGACGCGGCCAAGATGCGGCTGCAGACTGACAGGGTCGATGACACTCCGACCAGTAAGTTCCTAAATCTTAGAGATGTTGAGATTAACTCCTCGGAATTAAGCCAAGGTTTTAAGTGGGTTTTAAGTTCGATTTTTCCATGGTAAAGCGATGCTCGAACTTACCCCCACTACATAAAACCTTGCCAAATTAGATGCCGGGGACGGGGTTTTAGGAGTCTTATTTCGTCTTTTTTTTTACCAAAATGTGTGGTGTCGGGCTTAGAATAACACCATTCCATTCTTCCATAGAGGTCGTAAGAAGCGACTAAGGAGATAGGTTTAGGTATGTTTTAGGCGACAGACTATAGTAACCTGTCACTATTGTACTTCTTCAAACCTAACAATATGCTAAATGTGTCTATGAAATGAAATATAAAAGATTTACACTATCTAACTTTTTGTGTGCTCTGCCATTAGGGCATAGGTACAGGTGTGATGTATTGTATAAGTTTTTCATTCGTCAGTTTTTGACAGCTGATGACAGATAACATTGGTCAAAGTAGTTATAACCCGGTCATTACGTAGGAATTAACGGCAAAGAAATGCAAATGAACCGAGAAAGCTGAATTTTTGATATGACGTAGAGAATGCCCATAAAAGCTTAACTTGAAATTGTCGACCAAGATTTCCTATATAGGTTTTCTGCTATCTTGAAAAAAAGGTTAAGATTGGTTTTTTGACAATAACTCGGCTATCCGACGAGATACGATAATTCTGTCAAGAAGTTTTTTGTAGCTCTTTTTATGCTCTATAACTTATGCGTAAAACATTTTTGCTTTACATGCATTGTTATTGAGAAATCGATCGAAAAAGACGAAAATGGTTTTTGGCTGATATCTTGATAACGATGCATGTTACGCAAAATGTATTAATGCATAAATTATAGAGCATAAAAAAGCCACAAAAAAACTCCTTGACAGAATTATCGTATCTCGTCGGATAGCCGAGTTATTGTCAAAAAACCAATCTTAACCTTTTTTTCAAGATGGCGGAAAACCCACATAGGAAATCTTGGTCGACAATTTCAAGTTAAGCTTTTTTGGGCATCCCCCACATCATACCAAAAATTTAGCTTTCTGGGTTCATTTGCATTTCAAAATGTGTATAATTCCTGTACTATTATACTCTACGACACATGGCACTAGGATCGCTACAAAACACCGAACTTTTGCCCTTCCAGTGTGTGAATACCTTCGCGACTTCGACGAGAAAATGGAAGGCACCGTGGACGGTATGAAGCTGGCGCTGCCTGCCCCCACGTGCACGACCGACGGCTCGTTCACGGCGCAGCAGTGCGCGCGCGGCCGCTGCTGGTGCGTCGACTCCTTCGGCACGGAGATACCCGAAACAAGCACGAACAACGCCTCGGCTGTGGACTGTGAGAAGTAAGTCTGTTGCTGTAGAGGTAGTGTTTATTTAGCGACTCTCCTATACGCCACGTTGATGAGCGAATTATAGTTTTGTAAATAAGCTACTTGTGAAGTAGGGTATTGAGACTTCCTAAATATTAGAGGTATAACTTTCTCAATCAACATCGACATTATCATCGTCATTGTTACGTACTTCCTTATAGCAATGTGAATAATATCATCAGTCCGCACTTAATGACTGATGACGCTCTACACTCTCCTGTCTGTATTTTCCATTCCATAACTGCCTTTTGGGTTCCGTTCTCTGAAGGAAAAAAAACCTTATATGATCGGTTCATTGTCTGTCTGTCAACGTCTCAGGAACGCCAGTAGATATAACAGTGAAATTACTACCAGAGGTATACAGTCATTTCAAGCTGTGAAAATAAAAGCCGTCTTAAAATTGTGCAACCAAGACGTTTTTTATGGCCGTTTTTGGTCACATTACTACCCGATATACTACCCGATGCCTCCTGATGACCTACAATCATGAAATTCGAAAACCGTTAATTCATTCAAAAACCGTGAGGACAACGACAAAGTTAAGTTTATCTCTCAATCTATTTTCCTTGATTATTTAACGACTAATTTTCTAATGGTCCAACTGGCACTTGGCTGGTTATTTCTAATAAGCTTGTCTGATTGAAAATGTCTGTAAATTCAAAGTTAACCTCCTAAACCCCATTCCAGAGTCCGCGAGCAGCTAGCCTGCCTGGACCTGACCTGCCGCATGGGCTGCGACTACGGCTTCGAGCTGGGCTCCAACCGCTGCCCGACCTGCCGCTGCCGGGACCCGTGCGCCGGCGTGGCCTGCGCCGACGGCCGCGCCTGCGCCGTGGTCGACGTCGCCTGCGATGCTGACTACTGCCCGCCTGTGCCTGCTTGTAAGTGATGACAGACACATAAGGAATATCTTCATTTAGACAAATGTTGTTCCTGAGGACTGAAGGAACAGTGCCGTGACCTAAAGTAGTGACATAGGAACGGGAGTCCCACCCGCAAAAGTAACGAAAGATGACGGACGAAAGAAAGACAAGGAATGTGGAATGAAAGTACGAGAGGCATAACAGAGAGAACTGGAATGAAAGAATTACTAGATTAGAACAGGCCTTGACAAAAAAACAGTGCCGTGCATGGTACGAGCTTTCAAAACTGCGACTTAGAAGATATTGGTCTGGTTGTTTTCGCGCCTCTCCAGAGTCTGCGCCCTATGCCTGAGCACCGCTGGATAATACACTGCGTCGAAAGATAAATAGTTGAATGTCATATTTGTAACACCCCGAATAGCCGAACTATATGAAACAAGCTGCCAATCATTTTTCCTAGCAAATTATCTCAGCTTAACCTTCCAGTTAGATTTATTTCCATTACTTTCTCCTCAGGTCTTCCGCGCAAACCCGGCCAATGCCCATTCCTCGTGCCCCACACAGGAGCATGCGAGTGGTCCTGCCGCGGCGACTCGGAGTGCGGCGCAGGAGAGCGCTGCTGTGCTACTGGCTGCGGCACCGCTTGTGCTCCGGCCACACATCATTCACCTTGCCAGCAGCGAAGGTTGGTGATCCTGAATATCCCAAACTGATCAGTTAGATCTAGATCTAGTTGCATTCTGTGAAAGTCGTAAAAGGCGACTAAGGAAATAGGTTTAGGTATGCTTTAGGTAACAGACTAGCAACTTGTCACTATTCTACTTCTATACACTTGTCACTATGTTTTGATTTTTAAACCAAAAGTTATGCTAGAAGTGGCTGCGAAGCGTGAAATAAGTAGTCATGGTTTTGTCTGTCATATTTCGTGTGTACGGCCTAACCCATTTGGGAACATAGACGTGATTGTATGTATGTTTGTATCTAATGCATCCGGACCTAACACAAAAGGCCAAGTCACGCTGCCGCCGCCGCGTTACCACAGCAACCAATGAGCAATCACCGCTCGCACATGCGATTGGTCACTCTGCGTGCTGCAAATGCGACGGCAGAGTACCATTGGCCATAATCCTCATCAGCTGGAAAACATCCCGAGCTATCCATCGAACTTTTCCATTACCCTACGTAGCGTTAAGTCCTAATAGATGAAACTAACTCTTGACAGAGCACTGGCTCTCCACACGGCCGCAGAGAGCGGCAAACCCCCATCATGGCAGGACGTCCCGGATTGCAAACTAGACGGCGCCTACGAGCCAGTGCAATGCCGGAAGTCGGACAACAGCTGCTGGTGTGTCGACAACGGTGGAAATGAGGTGAGGACAGTATGAGAATGAATGTTTATTTTCAGTACCAAAAACGTCGTGATACCAGATACGAAATTACGAAGAATGAGAACAAATCAAGTCCAGTCGGGTATAGTCACTTTTATCCCAGATGGCTTTAAATTTCTGGAATAGCTACTCGGTGTCAAATAAAAGCCCTCCATTTCTTCCATGGTTATCGTAGAAAGCGACCGAAAAAAAGGTTTAAAATATGGGTTGGCAACCTGCAATGCTATTTGTAGCATTTTTATCTAACTTAAGATCTGGACATAGGTTAAGGTATACTTTAGGCGATAGGCAAGCAACCTGCCACCTCAAACCCTTAAAAATATTATGGTAGAAGTGACCACATAACGTGAAATGGTCATCCTTTTTTCTGTGTAGCGTTTTGTGTGCTCTGCCTACCCCGTTTAGGAATACAGGCGTGATTGTACGTGTAATATATCATTGACGACCTTTTACCCTCAACTCCTTATTCTCAACACCAAAAACTTTCAGTTACCTGGTACCCGAGTGTTCAACGCGACGCCATCCTGCGACGCCCCCGCCCCGTGCCCCGAGCCGCGGTGTGATGAGGACGAGGTCTGCGCCCACGGCCGGCAGCTGGACGCCCGCGGCTGCCCCACCTGCGGGTGCCGGGACCTGTGCGCTGAAGCCAAGTGCAGACCGGACGAGAGCTGCGAGATCGTGCCGTTGGAGTGTGAGGTATGCCGAGATGTACCTTTTATAACCCCAACGCCAAAAGTGTGATGTCTCAAATAGGTGACAACCAGTCTTGATACTACGGAAAAGCGCCATATCTTGTCACTTGTTGCAACTTCTGTTCCTCGTGTGACTCGGAGGGTAGCTTACAGATACATACAATAAGATGAAGATTGCTTTATTGAAGATTCCTTAAGATTATTGGAAAAATTCGGGATTGATTACCAAAGTCGTGACTTCAAATCCCGCATCGTAATTTTTTTTTTTTTTTTGCATTATCATAGAACTTATGTTGATGTTTACATCTTTCGAAACGATGGATGATGTAAGAGGCAACTGAGGAGATAGGTTTAGGTATGCCTTAGGCGACAGAGTAGCAACCTGTCACGAAAATTTCACCTATAATTATGCTGGCAACGAAACGTGAAATGGCGGTTCTGTATCGGTTTCATGTGCTTTGCCTACCCCAGTTGGAAATACAGGCGTCACGTATGTTTAACGTAACTTCACGCTCCTCTTCCCAGGCTGACAGCTGCCCTCCCATCGTCCGCTGCACCCCGACCCCCCAGTGCCCCGAGGGCGAGCCGCTCCAAGTGCCAGGAGGGACGGACATCCTGACGTGCGGCCCCAACGCCGCCGCCTGCCCGTCCACCCACGCCTGCCGCTTCGCGCCCCACGACACCAGGCCGCCAGTCTGCTGTCCTAAGCCACGTAAGCACAAGATCCTGAACACGTTTAGGCCATCCGAAGACGACAGACAATCCGCGACGCACTTTCGACGGACTTTTTAGTCTGTGAAAATGGAACCTATTGAATTATATGCAGTAGCACACGACGTGCTAAAGTCCGGCGCACAGTGCATACAATCCACGCAGACTTTTTATGCGCTGCAGACTCGATCGCACAAAAAGTCTGTCGTCCTACCGTTACCTTACCTGTCGCTATCTAACTAGAGCCGTCAGAAAGTGTCAGGAATTCTATTCCGCCCGCGTGTTGACTCGCAGGTGCTGCAACATTGCTGCAATATTTGGAAAAGTATTTCTGCCATTCTGATCATGAATAATTTTTGCACCTTGTCTTACCCGCCTTAATTTTTTTTATTCATTTCTTTTAAAGATTGGTAGAGGTCGCTTTTTAGCGATGAAGCCGCCTTCTGTCTCCCAACCTTTTATGTTCTATCTTAATTACGTAAAATTTTTGGTGATCCACAAAGGATATTAGTATTGTATTGATTGTCAATGAACCGTCCTTCTAGGAACAGTATGCTTCGACAGCAAAGACGACGGCAACTGCACCACAGCCACCGGCATGAACGCCACGCGGTGGCACTTCAACCACGAACGGAACCGCTGCGAACGTTTCAAGTACCACGGCTGTTCTGGCAACCACAACAACTTCAGAAGCAAGGAGGAGTGCAACGCTGTGTGCCCAGGTTTGTGCTCTGATTGAGGACAATGTTGAAACTGTAAATATCTGTTACTCATACAAGTGTCCCGTGTGGTGTCGGGTTTAGAATAACACCTCTCTTTTTCTTCCGTAGGTGCCGTAAGAGGCAACCAAGGAAATAGGTTAAGGTATATTTATTTTAGGCGACAGTGTAATGTGAGTTAAATATAAGTAATGGAATGAAGATCTGATTTTGCTAACAATAGTCTAGCCCAAAACTATTTGATGGATACTGAGCCAAGTGGAACTACAAACCAAGCTCAAAAGACCTATCGCATTTAAATGATTACTTACCTTAGTACCGATGAAATCTAATGTTCCATTTACATTCTAAAACAGCTGATGGCGTCAAAATGAGCAAGCCGAAGAACAACCGGATTCGAATAGAGACAGAAGGCATGTGTTCTTATCAGGGCCCGTAATTCTCATGCCGTTGACGTCAAATTGACGTCACGCTCCTTAAAGGGTGATCTCAAATAGTTTGATTGTAAATCATTAATCATTAGTCGTCAAACATTTTAATAATGTTTTTTGACGTGACAACGTCTTAAATTAGGTTGAGCTGGGAGTCACTTATGAAAAAGTGTAACGCTCGGTAACGTTACGATGACGTCATACTATTTTTTATAGTTTTTTTCGCCAATAGGTACCAGGGGAGCATAAATAAAAGCCGGTATAGCGCGCAATAAATAAAAGAAAATTGTACTGATTTATGAAATTTGAATACCCTTCTGTAAACTATGAGAAATCGATCAAGTTTTTTATAGTTTTTTTCGCCAATAGGTACCAGGGGAGCATAAATAAAAGCCGGTATAGCGTGCAATAAATGAAAGAAATTTGTACTGATTTATGAAATTTGAATACCCTTCTGTACAATAAAAGTGTTTAGTTACTAACGAGAAATCGATCAAGTTTTTTATAGTTTTTTCGCCAATAGGTACCAGGGGAGCATAAATAAAAGCCGGTATAGTGTGCAATAAATGAAAGAAATTTGTACTGATTTCATTTTGACGTGACAACGTCTTATAAATTGGTTTGCCGGGTGACACTTCAAGAAACTGCGTTACGCTCCGCTCACGTTATGCGCTCACAATGAGAGCGAGTGAGAGGCACGCGTTCCTTCCACTCGGGCATGGTTAGCCCGCCTAAGAGCGAGAGAGACAGACATTAAAAGTGAAAGTTACTATTATTTCATCCTTCTTCCTACTATACGAATGAATATTCACTTTAAAATTATTTTACCACTCAAAGTCGTTGTCACGTAAAACTTTCGCCCGTATACCGACTTTACAGGCAACCAGTTTTTTTTTTTTTATGTATGTTTTTATTTTTGTGGCTTACATCACAATCAAAAATACGATTACAAAATAAAAGGATTTTATGAATACTGCATTACATATGAACGCGAAGATGGCGTAGATTTTTTTTGCATGGGAATTAATGCAAGAAGGATGGCGTGCTTTACGTTAGAGAGGAACTCAGTTTTCTACGTAATTACTGAAATGTGGTAACAATACCATTTAATAAAATGTATGTATAAAATAACTCCAACAGTTCTATTTACGTTTCACGTATCACATAGGTGTTATTTTTTCATTCATTTGTACATGATTAAAATGATTGACAGCTAATGATTGATAAATTCAATCAAACTATTTAGGATCACCCTTTAAGGAGCGTGACGTAATTTCTGTGTCAACGGCATGAAAGTTACGGGCCCTGGTTCTTATAATTTGAATGGTCTTACGTTTTGTAACGACTTGCAAAAGGGAGCACTAAAATTTTGAATGTAGCACGATTAATCGCAAGTGCTCGATTCTTGTCAGTGTTGAAAAGTTTACTAACAGGGTGCTATTGTATTATGATATGTTTTGTTTTTAATTTTGTCAGAATTAAAGAATTAAAAGCCAACTCGTACCTAGTTGTCTGACTATAATTATGTGTTGGGGTAGTTTTGATGTGGCACTTAATGGTTTGCCAACTTTTTAACCAAAATATTGATAGATACTCGTATTTTACAACTAAACTTCTTTTTTTTCACGACTTTCTTCCTAACATCGTGGTTCTTTTTCCATCCCTTTAAATAACTGCGATTATTCTCTATCTGTTTACTTACGTGGTTGGCTTTTCATTCTATTTTATTTTCTCTTCATTCTTTCTTTCACTTTGCATGCACATTTTATTACTGCCTCCTATCCCAAGTCATCTGTCTCATAAGATATTTTCACGCTAGAGTGATTATTTTCAAACACAGTTTTCGTCGCTTTAGAACACAAAAGTCAAAATCAGAAATTTTCTACAAACAAACCGTCGTTGATGGCTCTTTTACCTATATTTATTTATAAGTCCCTGCAGAAAGATCTGATTACCAAGACGAATGCAACGCAAAAAAACTTGGCATAAAGCATTCTTTAAATTGGTTACAATTTATCTTATTATTCATAACCACAAATGAAACTAGGGCAAATTAACTCCCGGCTCACATTCCCAATTAAAGTACACGAGGTTGTCATAGGTTATTGTGATATTTTTTATTAAATGGTATTATCTGAGACAGAGCACGACTTAGGGCGAGAAAGTTCTAAGCGACGAAAACTGTATTTGAGACAGATTGATTTGATTTTTGCATCATTTCCTGCTTTCACTGGATAGGGTCTTTTACCACTTTACTCTTACATTTATTCTTTCATTTATCTACGTGGGGATCAATAAAAAATAAAAATGGGAAAAATAGTAGTCATATGAAAAACAATGACTGCCAAATGCCCTTTAGGATTTTAGCACGATTTTAGCATTTGTAACTGCCATAAAAATACTGAGACGCAATATCAATAGGCAATAAATGTTCAGATTGGTTGGACAACGCTGGAAATGAGTTTGGCTTCCGGGTAATCATTTGAATAAAGATACATTTGTATTGGCTTGACGTTGGATTTGTTCCCTTTCAGTATTAAGCCCCTGCGAGAGATTGCGCGAGAAGAACGAAGTCGCGGAGAAGAAATACGGAAAAGGCACGTTCATTCCGAAGTGTGACGTCGCCGGGGCCTGGGAGTCTGTGCAGTGCATGTCGCATATCGGTAAGAATAAATCTATTAAGTACAAGTCGCGCGGTGAGTTAAGATCGCTCAGTAAAACGCGGAGTACCTAACACATTTTGTAGGTCTATTCGGTATCCTTGCCAGCGGCTTGAATTGTTGCGGGCCGCAGAAACTTTTATATCTTCTTTGTTTAAATATGTATCTGGGAAAGTCTCCAATAGAGATCTCTCTCTAGCCACATGTTAATGTTGGAAGTTGTATTTATGCACCCGATCGTCGAAACTTCGTTAGCGCGATGTAGGATCGATTATATCGGCTATTTTGCTGCTCTCTAATCTATTTATTCATTTTTGTTGGCCCTGGGTCCAATCTAGTTTGGACAGCCCTAACGTAACTCATTGAGATACAGGGTCGTAACTATTTAAAGTAAGACCACCAACACTGCTCGGTCTTCTCGGCCAACTTAGGTGCTGTAGAGCGCTGTCTCAGTCTAACTTACGTTACACCGTCTCTTTCCAAAGACCAATGTCAAAACTTTGTGGCCAGCTACTGTATGGCAATTTACATCTTTGTCTTCCACAGACGTGTGTTGGTGCGTGAGTTCGCGAGGGGAGCCGCTGAAGGGTTCCCTGGTGCGAGGCGCCAAGCCCTCGTGCAACTTCAGGCAGGCGCGCAAGTGGGCGCCCAGAGACCACATGGATGAAAAAGCAAGAGCTGATGAAGGTAGGCGCCATGCGGAAGCCGATTGTGTGGCACATTATTACCCTTTACCTTTAGTATCGTTTTCTATGGTATCGTGCTCTTCGTTTTTTTTTACGCTGTTTACGTTTACCTACCCTTCATTGGTGTTCTTAGTTTTTCCCGAGTTAGTTGGATACCTAGTTTTCCATTCAAGCCCTACGACGTGTGTTCAGCGGTTGGCCGAACATTTGTTTGGCTTATCGCAACTTTGTAGCGTCTAAAATATTGTCAGTTAAATCTAAAAGGAAAATACACAGTAGAGATTCTGATACTTCTCAGCATAATATTGCGTCGAGACCGAAGTCTTAAATACTAGATGGCGCTTTTTGTCAACAACTTCTGCTATTCGACGACAGATGGCGTGAAAGTCTTAGTATACCTACTAATACCAAGAATCTTATATACTATCTGGATATTGCACTAGTAATAAAATTTTGATGATCTGTTTTTTGACCTGGTTTGAACTTT
>BHDV01027309.1:226511-243817 GCA_005406045.1 Adoxophyes honmai
AAAAAAAAAAAAAAAAAATAAATAAAAAAAAATTAGGTCGAATTGAGAACCTCCTCTTTTTGAAGTCGGTTAAAAATCTGAAATTGATATTAAAAAGTTGTTAGTGCCTTGTCACACTGCTACCATCACTGGACGTGGCATGCTGACCCTACCAATCGTCGCGCAAATAGTCACAAAAGAACCAATCGACAAATTACAGCCCACGCACGCGATTTAATCGCTCTATTTGCTGCGTAAAATGACGGTGCCAGTGTGGCATTGGCCTAGTAAGGTTGCATGGTGTGTGTTCTTTAGTCTTTATCGGAATAAAGAATAAAGAAATTTAAGGTTTTTTTTTATCTAGCCATTACGTTTGTTTTGTACAATGCGTACAACACCAAATAATAATAAGAAAAACGTTAAATAAAATAGGGCGTTTCCTAAAACTTTTATTTGCCATCAACATTCCATCTATTATTTGCTCTGTTCACTAATCTTAACATAAATCCACAATCTTATCGCGATGAACCCAGCGAAATCAAATGAAAAAACGCCTTTGAAAGTGACAGTTGCATCTGTCATTCACTGACAGTCGCGTACGGCCTAGGAAAGGTCTTCGTTTTCTTTCACTTTAATCGCTTCAGAATGAATCAAGAAGGCGCACAGGCTTGTTGCGCCGTTTGCAGCAGCAAAACAGTCAGAAGATGTTCGCGCTGCCTCAGTATTAATTATTGTAATAAAGACCATCAGCGCCAGGACTGGAAGAGACATAAGCCCGAGTGCATTCCCAAGACTGCAAAACAAGGTCCGGCCAACGATAAAAACGGCGAAGCTTCAACATCTAGCACAGACGTTACAAGAATAAGGGATTCATTAGACAGATTAGCAAGTGGAGCGAGCAGCGAGCCGGAACCACAGGAATCCGGTAGTGCAACAAGTGATACGAGACGTTTGAATAAAACGAAGAGTAAAAATTCAAATTTAGAGGGTAGTGTTAGTGAGAAGCACAATTCGGTGAATTCGCGGCCGAACTCGGCCGTATTGACAAACAATAGCGTGATCTCTAGTGTTTTATGTGAAAACAAGGACAAGGTAAAGGGCAGTGCTATAACTTATGAGGGATCGTCAGAGCAGGATATATTGAGTGAGACAGCGCAGCAGTTGACTGCCGTGGACTTCTCCACGGGGAATTCTATACACGTTGTTAGGCCAACGAAGCCGGAGTCTAACATGTTGGCAGTAGCAGGCTACTCTGGGGAGCAGACTGCTCCCATGAGGGAATACCCCGAGGGATCTCTCCAGGGCAACTCAGCACCGTTCGCGCAGCCTCAGAACAGTTTTTTAATAGACCCGAATGATAGGTGGTACGATATATGCCAGCAAGTGATCAGAGATATGACCCAGTATGGGCTGTGTGTGTTGGACAATTTCCTAGGCAAAGAAAGGGGACATTTAGTGCTCAGAGAAGTTCTCAACATGCACAAGTCGGGTATATTTCAGGTAAGCCACATATTTAGCATTTAGTCAAACATTCAGTTTGCTGCCAAAGAACCATTACAAAGTAGATCTAAAATTAATTTTGGCCGTGTTGTAATTCTGGCTCGTAAAGATTACTTTTAACAGGTATTTACTACACAACCACTTTTTAATTAATACTAGTCTAATAGGTGGCTAGACAGAAGCAGTTTTTATGCAATATTTGCCACATAATTATCACACAATTCACTATAATTTATCTCATAAACTTTGCTTTAGGGTTTCTTATTGTTTGGAATATTACTATCATTTCTTAAATTAATAAATTATCAGCTCATTAAGCTGATACATGTATGTAACTACATTTGTATTTTGAGTATTTTGAAATGATGACTTGATGTCCCACTTTGTTTTGTTATGATCACTTTTTTGTCATTGTTTTATTTATTTGTCAGTCTTAAACTTTACTGGGCAAATGGTTCTCTGGTTCAACATACAATTACAATATGTACAGAAATTTGTTAAGAGATGTGATACAAGCAACTGTAGGTGGTGGTTATTGCCAGAGTTGTGGGTTCAAATCGCACCTGTTAACTAATTTCTTTATACATTGTTATTATATGTTAATTAAACTCATTTATTGTAATTAAATTAAGTAAAACAAACTTAGTTATGTCTGACTTTACAGAGATAAATAAACAAACTAATTTAGTAAACACTTCTCAAATGTCTCTATATTCTAGGCTGATTCTTCTCCCAGTTTATAATTGTCTGTAATTTAGGTTGAAATCAGCTATGAAGCAATTAAAAAGGTGAACCGTAAAGTTTGAAACTCAGAATGTAAAATATCTATTTACCTATACTTTAGACCTTTAGGTACTTAAAAGATGGTAAACAATCTTGACATGACTTTTTAGTGAAATACATAGTCTAAAAATAAAAATTAAAATCGTTACAATTCAATTATGAAAGTAAATGATTTTTTCATACCTAAATTGTAAAATGTAAAGATTTTGATTTATAAAGTGTATGTTTAAATAAAAAGACACGTCAAGATTGTTTACCATCTTTTAAGTACCTAAAGGTCTCTAGTATAACAATATTCAGTAGCTTTTAGTGCAGTTATTTTATTTGGTAGTTAATCAATAATCTGTCTGCAATAAAAATAAGAAAATATCTTAAAATCCTGAATCTAAGTTTTAATGTTCTCTTTCTCTTTGAGAATATGAGTGATGTTTTGAGTTTTGAGTTTTATTTTTTACAATATCATAAAGCTACTTTGTAGTGAGTTCTAGATTATATTTAGCCTATTAAAATTCCTTTCTTTTTATCTCATGATATCTTTGTTATTGTGTGTGATAAGTCAAAGCATTGCAAACATCTGATCGTTGTTATCAGAAATTAGTCAATTTTCGTGGAAAGAAATTGTAAAACATACAATAAAAGAGGTGCAGGCACATAAATAAATGCACTGTGGTATATAATCACAATTTACTTCACAGGAATGTTTACATAAAATATTTTTCATTGAATTCAATGGGAAAACTTTTATGGAATGTTTCGTTCAGGTATATTTTCAAACTGGCACGGAACCCTTTGGCGATTATTGTTTTATTTTCAACATTTATTACTTAATTTATTTCATTTATTTACATTATACAATTTTTACAGCATTGTTGACTTAAATCTAATGCACTCTGAAACTAAACATAAACTTAACATAGACATTAGGGTGTTAACAAAACAATCATGTAAGTACACCATTGGGTCTTCTCGCAAAAATTCAAACACACTCTACTCACATCGGACCATCTCCAAACAACACACATTACAAAAAAGCATAAAATTGCTAAAATTTACTGTTTAATGTGAAAATGTCGCGAACTAAAAAGCCCATCAACTTTTTTTATGTCACTTTGTAATAAAAGTCAGTAAATGACTCTGATCTTCTTTTAAGTATTTGTTGTCATAGCTGCATGAGGCCCTGCGCAGACGACAGACTTTCCGCGACGGACTTTTTAGTCTGTGAAAGTAGAATCTAGGGAATTATACATACATATGCAGTAACGCACACGACGCCCAAAAAGTCCGGCGCACATTGCACACAATCCACGCAGACTTTTCGTGCGCCGCAGACTCGAACGCACAAAAAGTCTGTCGTCTGCGCTGCCCCTCAGAGATACATAATTTGTGAAAATTTCAACTGTGTAGCTATCGCAATCCTTGAGATACAGCTTGGTGACAGACAAGCTTAATATAAAAGTCTTCTTTTCTTTTAGAATTACAGGTTGTTAATGATGCTATCTTCTCCACAGGCAGGTCAACTGGTCTCCAACCCCAGCAGCACAGAGGCGCAGACTGTCCGAAGTGATCGGATAACCTGGATTGATGGGAAGGAGCCCTATTGCTATTACATCAATAAACTAATTAGTCAAGTAAGTACTAATTATAAAGATACACAATATGACCTGTACATAGCACAATAAAGTTAAGGGAAAGATAAGTGGTCACCTACCAAATAAAAATAAAAAAAGTTTAAGTACTGAAAAGTTTTTCGAAATATTCCAACATGAAGCATTTTTTGAAAAACATACACCCGCAGTAAGTTTCTGACTTTCGGTATTCGATTTTGTTATTGATGCAAAATGCAATGCAAAATAATCTTAAAGACTCAGTTTTGTTGACATTGAGTTTAAATATTAGGTAGGTACTTGATATCTAAATAACATTGAATTTATTAAGTCCTTTTCATCCGAGACGTCAGATGTCGTAAGAGGCGACTAAGAAACAAGTTAAAGCCACAGGCTAGTAAACCTACAGACACAAACTTACCCCCACTACATAAAGTTTGCCACATTAAATGCCGGGGACGGTATCTAACTGTACCGCACACTTGTGATGGAGTGGTGCTGACGCTTACGTAAAGTGCTCTTGTCCGGGTTTTCCCCGAAACCCGCGCACGCGCAGGAAAAGCGGTCAATAGTCACATTACAGGGCAGCGCAGACGACAGACTTTTCTGCGGAGTCTGCGGCGCACAAAAAGTCTGCGTGGATTGTATGCATTGTGCGCCGGACTTTTTGCGCGTCGTGTGCGTTACTGCATATAAATTCTTTAAAAGGTTCTATTTTCACAAACTAAAAAGTCCGTCGCGAATAGTCTTTCGTCTGCGCAGGACCTATATGCTACATTTAAATGCAGGTGTGATGGGGACACTCGTTGATTTATAATCTATATAGGTACTTAAAAGATAACAAGAAAGAAAGATATACATGTAGGCTTAGCACAGAAACAAGAGCGAGCCGTCTCGCGCGCGGGATGACAACCTGTCATTTTCTGACGCGTCTAGTAGTACTTGCACCTTTACGTCCCGCCGGAGGGGATAGGCAGAGCACACGTCCATTGCACGATTTGTATAATCTCCGGCAAGCTAGATGGTACAATTTTAGAGAGAGAGTAAATTTACCTGGAAAAAGCGATTCACGAACTTACTCTCTCGCTCTAAGATCATGCCAAGTTGTATGCCGAATAGTACAGCCACTTCTATGTAATGTTAAGTTTAAAAACAGATGAAAGCGGTATAATAGTCGCCTTAAGGTCTCACCAAACCAGTCGACGCCTTTCCGGCAAAACGCGGGTAGAAAAGCTTAATGTCAACGGCAAAAAGAGCGAACAAGACGTCAATTAACTCGGCGCGCTCGGCCGAAAATGGTCGAGCCAATTGACGTCTTGTTCGCTCTTATTGGGTTGACATAAAAGTCATAAAACTTTTTCTACCCGCGTTTTGCCGAAAAGGCGTCGACTGGTTTGGTGAGACCCTTTCGCCTCTTACGACTTCCACGAAAGCAGGGGTGTTATTCTAAACCCGGACACTACACGGGCACGTTAAATGTCCTTAGCATGTTATTCATTAGGTAATGGTTCTATAAATCAGCAATGAGTACTTGCACCTAACGTACCTTCGTATTGTCACGTATGTTTGCCCCTCGTCAACAAGTAGGTACCTACTCAAAGATAAACCTTCATTGAGTACATTGTGAATAATTCTTGCCTATTAAATAATGTACATACGTACAGCTGGAGAATATATGGCCGTTTGTTCAGCGATTGTAAATATACGCAGCCTATTTGTCACACCGGAACTAATATTCTCGTACCTACAATATTACATACGTACCTATTCCCAAGTGGGGTGGGCAGAGCATACAAAATGCTACTTAGACAAAACCATGACTATATCACGTTGCGTGGCCAATTCTAGCGTACTTTTTGAGTTTTAAGTTGGCAGGTAGGTATAATAGTGACAGGTTGCTAGCCTGTCGCTTAAAACATACCTTAACCTATTTCCTTAGTCGAATCCCGCGAAATGGAGAGGTGTTATTTTTAGTGTCCGACCGAAGGTACAATTTTGGCCGAAGCCGAAGCCGAAGCCGATTAATCGGCTTTCATGAAAACCTTCGGCCGAAGCCGAAGCCGAAACCGAAGGTGTGTTGACCCAAAGAAATGAAAGAATTTGCTAATAGTAAAAAAACAGCAGTAAATTTTCTGCAGTTTTCGCTTCGAAATCAAGTGTGACTATGTTGTTATGTTATGTTTTTTCAGTTATTAATAAGATTAACTGCAAGCAATGCGATCGGGTCGGCGAAACGCTGTTCTGCTAAGCGCTGCGCACTATCCGTCTCGCTCTGGCATCGTTCGTTCAATTTCAAATCACAATTTGCAAACCTTCGGCTTCGGCCAAAGTTTCGGCCAAATTTTGGCCGAAGCCGAAGGTTTGGCCGAAGGTGATTTTTTTGGCCGAAGGTGGCCGAAGCCGAAGCCGAAGCCGAAGCTTCGGTCGGACACTAGTTATTTTAAACCGAACACCAGACGGGATAGACATGAAGAGGTGTTATTCTAACTAAACCAATAGAACCAACCAACCAATATAATAAATAATAATATAATATACATATAGACTTCGGATATTTAAGGCCAATTTTCGGAATAATTCAAAATTACCCGCTGTGTGTTCTTTCGATGACAAAGAAATGACGCAGAAGATTATCGATTTGGTAAATTATCGTTTAATCAAGAACATGCCACATAGTAATTATAGTTATCTTCTACGTGAATGTTGCGTAATAAAAGGCACTAATATACGAGTGTAGTTTATGAAATGAGCCTGCAAAGGCGAATTCCGTAAAGAATTACGAGTATTTTAATGCCAAATTATGTCAGGTCGCATGCATAATTTACCTTCATATAATAATTTTGGAAAACAGTCAAAGGTGCCATTTGTACAAAGTAAAAAGAACGGCTAAATGGCGGCAAACTCGAATGCCACGAACAATTGCACATCGGCGTCACAGGCTCGCCGGATACAAGTTTCTGAATGTAGACGATTTGCTTATTGCGTCTCCATGTATATTAGGAACACTGGAACATTATATGGATGTAGATAAATTATATGTAAAAAAAGGAGGTCCTATTTCCCGTTTATCAGTTCAATCGACCCTGTGAGACATTTTTCTCAAATTGCTTTTTTAATTTAAAAGGAGGTAGAATCCCATTTGGTCGACTGACTGATCTGATGAGAGGGAGTCACCCATCGGATTGATCTTTAGACATCGGTTTAAAGGGAAGTCAAACCATTGAGCCGATAACTGGTCAACTGATCGGACCAACAGGAAACATCCATAACTTCGATCTGATCCCGAGAGTTAGTTGAAGGCTTGTCCCTTTTGATTTTTTGGCAAGTTGAGCAAATGTGCAATATGGTATTTTGGGCCTTGCGCACTGCGCTATTTATAATATGTATTCGCTTCGCTCGTATCGAAATCGGATTGGACGCTCGCTTCGCTTTCAAATCACCCTTCGTAATGTTTATGGTAGTCCAGGTTTTTTTATGCTCTGTGATTGTTAGTAAGTTGAAGAGCTGTTTCATATGACCAGTTTACCGTATTTTGCTGCTAAAGTTCAGCGTATACGTCGACGTTCGTCAGTGTCGACGGGGTAATTTCGTTTTACAAATAGATAAGAACAGCGTATGAGTAAGCGGAATTTCAGGTTTCGCGGCATCTGGCGCCGCGCTATCAGATTACGGGCATCGCCATTATAAACGTTTTATAAAAATACCTACCTTCTCTTATCACTCCGTATGCCCCATATCGCCTCGCGAATACGATATCAATGAAATGATATTTTCGTGTCTTTCGTGAAACCTAGCTTGAGCTAGATAAGCAATAGATGATTCTTGGAGTTCTTAGACCGTGTCCACTGAAGGGCCTGCGTCGCCATAGTAAACGAAGCGCGACATCTAGTCCAGTCAGCGTCTGCTCAGTGTCGAGTTCAGTTTGCCCAAGATGTCGCTTGAAAGATGCTAGTCGGAGCCGAGCTCCTTGACTCATAGTGAGCGGCTGATATTTTAGCGGATTTCGGAGGGGAGGGGCATCGTTGACTCCTCGGGGTCCCACGATGCTCTCCCAACTCGGCAAGAGGGGCCCCGCTGATTGGTTGTAGTGGATATCTTCACTCCTCCCCGTCCACTCGGGAAGAGGAATGAGAAAGAGTCCCATATTCCCGGGACTCCCCAAGCACGGGGCTATACCCCGTTAGCATTTCCACTGCGCTAAAAAAAGGTTTGACGTATTTACAAAAAGTCGGCGACTCAGTTTGCTTCACTACGCAGGCTCGACGTCGAATAAGGACCGAGATTGCCATTCGCAATAACTTCAATTAACTGATCATCCAATAAATAAAAACAGCCGTAGCTACCAGGAATCCTGTCCTGTGTTATAAATGCGATGGAAATGACAAATAGCGTGGAAAGGAGTTACTTTTCTCTACAGCGTCGAAGATTAACGTCCCAAATTCCACGCCAATTCTGAATAATCTGAATTCAGGACGATATAATGCTGAATACGGCGAAATAGTAGATACACAGTAGGTATCCTGCTGTATCTCCCCCATCAGATTTTTTGCGAGCTATTTCATCATATACACGCTCTATAGATATGCTTATTCGTATTAATGTATTTACCAGCTCGCTGTTTGATCAGAAGCTTATCGGCGGCTCGTGAATTAGGCCCTTAAATGCGGTGATGTCAGCCGAGCTCGCTCCCCCAATGCGTCAAGCCGATCTCAAATAAAACCTAACACGAACTTTAATAAACATGAACTTGTTTATGCATTGGGAAAGAAGACTGATGCCCAATATCAGAGCAATATACTTATTAAAACTGCTTAGGTACTAGTGCAGTGAAATAAGTATAAACGACTAGAAGCAGAACCACCAAAAAGCGACGATTCTTCGTGATTTTGCAAAAGTTGCTGAATCCTTCGAATTTACTAACGCGATGTCTGGAATACTCTTTTACGCAAAAACTATCAAGTAGGTCTTAATGAAAATTTACAAAATATCAGCTCACACACCAGTAACAAAATAACAGATAGGCTTTGCTATCCTTATAAAGAGATTTTTAGACTAGTGTAGCAAACGCTAACTGTAGTAGAGTTCTACCTAGAGTCTCATGCGTGTCGCCAAAGTATAGCGAGATTGTGATATATCTTGACGTTTTATTTCAGGTGGATAACATTATTCTGAGAGCTAACAAGATGGCGAATAACGGAAAACTCGGGGACTACACCATCAACGGCAGGACGAGGGTAAATATATGTAACCTTTAAAGTAATAAGTCGCTAAGACATATCCCTACATACTGTTTTAAACTTTCGTGATTCTCACACATATTTATGTTTACGCGGGACTTAATCACGGTGGACAATATCGGTGAAAAGCGGGTAGTTCGGGGAGCCGTTACTGATGAAAATCAAGTGCGGGTAGTTCGAAGGACCCGGGCTGCCAAACAAACGTCGAGCTCCGCTTCAGTCAACTCGTGACCACGGTCGCTGTAACGCGGCCGAAACGTCGAGAGGTAATTAAAAAATACCGTGATTAAGTCCCGCGTAAACATAAATATATCCCTACATTTTTGCGTTCATAAACAACAGTGAACAGTCAATTCACGCCATTGCTTCTTGTACGACGTTGGTATCATATTTCTTTTACTTCTCATCGGATGAAACTAGATTTTAGGTTTCTGATCTGACATTTGCCTTGTCATTGGCCGATTCTAAGGAACAGGATGATCGGTCCCTGAAAACAATTCTCATGTCTGGTCTAAATAGTTCTAATATTTGTCCAACTCGTCAAAGCCGACGTTAGTTTGTTTTGTTTGTCATCAGAGCATTAAAATAAAAAATACTTCGACTAAAATCAACACGTTTTAGATATCTGGCGGAGAAGTATGAAACAACTCTTCAAAGTGATCCGGTTGCGACATATTTTGTAATTGCATGTGAATTACTGCGTTATGTCTTTGATTACGTATTTTGGCACAAGAAGGTCATAGTCGGTTCAAAAAACTGCAACCACAACAAAAGCGCCTTTTTTTCTCAATTGTCCACCTTAGATCAGTGACTCAACTTTGTAGATTTTTTAGGCAATCGAATAAATGCATTCTCCACATTTCAATAGAGATGCCATATGTGCAAACTTATGACTTGTTAAACTAGCTTCGTCATATCACAGCTGAGACCAAAATACAGGATATGGGGACACCCTCACAAAAAATAAGCTCGTTGTTAAGAAAAGGATAAGGAAAATAAATAAAATCAAGTCCCATTCACGACGGATTACGTCACTTTATTGGGCTACCTGTTGATTCATAGGTGTGGACGTTGCACACTTACTTTCAATCTGCTTCTCATGTCGCGTTAAACACGTGTAGGTATCGGTCGTTAAAATTTATGATTTGAATGAAATCGAGAGTGATTTGTCATGGAGAATTGCTATATTTAGTATCGATCTTTCATTTTTTAAGAAATCTTTAAGAGGTAAGACCTGCCATCAAATTTGGCGACAAATCTTTCCTGGTCGGTTAGAAATGGCAGCATCTTCGAGTTGCCACAGGTGGATTCGCCTTGATTCTAGCCTGCTGACATTCTCACGACTAAAGACAGTTTTAAGAATGATCAAGTTGTTGCCTTTCTTTATACCCCTGATAAGGAAAATAAAAATCCTGTTAGGAGGACAGCACATCTGCGTTTTGCTAAAATTTTTACACTTCAATACTATACGACACCTGGGCAGGACATATTTACAGTGGTGAAAGTGATGTCATTTGAAGAATATTTTGTATTATTTCACTTTTTTTTCTCACACAAATACATAAATATGTTATGAATCTTTTCCCTTCCAAGCCTATGGCTAATCTTCGGCATTTTAAAGCCCAAAAACAAAAAATAACATTTTTAAAATGAAATTTCAACTTCAGACTTAAGGTATTTGATTTTACATGAGCAAGAAATTTTTTCTTTTAGTTTTCGGACGACTATGTGAACTATTTAAATCCGAATTGGGTAAATGGTGAAAATACCGCAAGGACGGATGCACGATACCCATTCGTTGACACCAATGTAGCAATGTTTACGATCTGTCATCGGCTCGCCGGCGGTGAATGGTAACATCGAGAGATAACATAGGTGTATTAACCCCAATCAATAATGTTATGAAAGCGCGAGGGGTGACGGGATGAGACAGTAGATTTGCAGTATTATGTGCTACCGAATAGACTATAATTACGAGTAGGTTCATCGCACGGAAATACAAATTTACTTTTTCCCCTAATCACAGAATAGATAATAGTACAACCCTAATGTCTATTGTTTTATACATAGGTACATACATATCCTCACGCCTGTATTCCCAAGAGGGGTAGGCAGAGCACATGAATTCAAAAATCCAGTGCCACGTTTAGCAATTTAAGGGTAACCAGATGGTTAAACGTGATATTGCGATGACAGGTTGCTAGCCCATCGCGCACAATACACTAACCCTTTTCCAGAGTCGACTCTTACGTAACTTTAATAGAGGGTAGAGCACGGATTGTTAGAAAACTAGATTGAAGTTTAAGGTCACCGATTCGAATTTCGATTGAAACAGATTTATGTTTTTTATCCAATTAGAAACGTCTTAAATTACGTGTGTATAACGTCTCGCGGATTCAAGTGGAATCTTAAAATAGGTGGCGTCAAAGATCGGAATTCGCAAACTTACGTTGTTTGGTGTAATGAAACGACAGTGGGTTAAGTTTAAAGTCCCAGTGGAATATAATACTAATATTGCTTTAATTTGTTAAGGCTTTAATTCGTAACAATCATATATTGCCTTAAAAACGCTGATGCTCTAACTAATTGCTGAGCAAGAATGATGTCCAATCGGATTGCATTACTGCCATCTACATACGTAGTCAAAATTTAATTTTGCCCTAGTTACGTTTGTGCACATTTTGGCAAGAATCTTTATATTGTACCTAATCCTGCAGGCGTGCGGTCTTGTAAACATGTTTGGCCAGTTCCTTATCACTTTTATTGACTGTCAAAGGTATTATGGCCTTAAAATATGCAGAGCTAATGAGTCTGATATCGTCCATGTACACGAGATTTTCAAATAATTATGTTGTTTTACCAACGGAGTTCTGTTAGGAAACAAAATGTACTCGACCTTGATGTTCTGATTTCTGGTTAGCACCGCTAATATGGATTAAACTTTTTTTCCGGTATGTTCAAAAATAAAATATGGTAGAGATAATAATTGTTATTGTTACAGGTCGAAAAACATTTTAAACACATTAAATATACACAATTGTAATGTTTAACCAAACGTAGCATTGTTACATGTACCTAAGTCACATCCTGTCAACATTAAGTGTCACTTATAAGTACTACAAACAGCCACAAATCAACAAGCTTGATTGACGACTCTACATTGCCCATGCACAATGCACAAATAAAAATTAACTCGTAAATACACCGGGTTGCAAATAAATCGCGGTTACGCAGAATATTAGCTCTTGTCGCGTTATCATGCCGTCAAGAGCGTATCGCATTAAGATCGCCGCTTTCTGCGATAATAACCAAAATAAAGGCGGCGCATGCGCGCTACGGTTTTGCGTACGTGACTCTGAGCATGGCCGCCGCGGGGGAACGGCGCGCGGGGCATTGTAAACACCGAGCGAATCCCACGCGCTCACTGTTTACAAACTGAGCTTACGATTTTACACAACCATTTTGTATAGGCATAACGTCCTCTTGCTGAACATACACGTGTCAAACAATGACTGGGATCTCGGCGGATTGGTTTGCGGGCTTATCGTAAATGCGGAATTGACAGCAGAAGAATTCACAGTCGTATGTACGTGAACGAGTTTATTTGCATTCGGCCTTAGAAAAGACCTCTTGACATAGTGTCTATTTCGACGGTCCCTACGTAGATGATCGAAAGTCAATTTTGTCACTTTTCAGTACAGCGTTTTGAAGTTGGTTTTTAGCATAACTCTGAAAGTATAAATATTACATTGACTTTATGTATCCACAACAACTAATAAAATACGCACTTATCTTGTGACATTTTCATTTTAAGAAAAAGTATATTAGTTTTTTGGAAAATTCAGTTTCGATAACGTACGTCGTGATGAAAACAATTGCTTGTATCGAAACTGTTACTTTCGATTTTATACGCCGGAATCATTTTTTAAACTTTAATCGAAAATGGCAGTTTCGATTATTTACTTCGACTGCAGTACTGCGGTAACTAACGTAACTGGTAATATCGATGATTTACGCCGTAAAAAATGTCTGTGTTCTTATTGATTTATACCATTTTCGATATGAACTCATGTTTTTAAGTCACTTTTTAATATGAGTACTTAAATTTAATCAGTATTGCTTTGCTAATTTAAACTTTTATTCTAATCTAAAATTGTCTTTTCCTGGAAATCAGACTTTTAAATCACTTTTGTCATCATACTTTTCATTATTAAGCAATGAGTTTAACAAGCTTCTTATTTCTTGAAATCAGACTTTTTACATATATCATCACAGCTTTAACTATAAGTCTTATCATTTGGTAATTACTTATTACTAATGCCTAGTGTAATAATTTTAGCTTTTTTAAATTTGACAGAATCAATCATCACAAAACACAAAGAACCGAAAAATTCAAATTCACAAAGGCAAACATATCCCTTAAAAGATCTTTTCTTGCTGACTTTTCTTAAAAGTAGATACACAAATAAAACAAAGAAATAAAGAAATAAAGTGAAAATCAAAACAGTTCTCAATTACATTTAGTTACTTAATATACACTAAACTTGTAAAGAAACACATAACATACAACATAATAAATGTGGCTAAACGCTGAGTAGATAAGCAAAAAATCTTTTTAAATCTCTCCATTGCACTGTATAATTATTTATGTACTAACAAAGTAGGAATTTTAGGTATCCTTAGGAAAAAACAAGAAAAAATACCCTGTAGGCTCATTCACGTCGAACAAAACGTAAAATACGTACAATATTCTAATCAAAACCGTCAAAATTGTCACCTGTACTTGTACTGTATTTACATTAAAAAAATACTCTTTATATTATAGATAACTCACCCTTTGACTTGTATTTAAAGAACAAACCATTCAGTACGTCATTTTCTACTTTTCTGTTTAGTTTAAATAAATCATAAAGCTTTCGTGCCTGTTTAGCCCCTTACTAATGTACATTTGTCGGGATCAAAAATGATTTCCCTTTTAGTATCTTTTTCAATAAGACGGATACTGTCATCTTTTTGAAATTCGGAGCAGATGATGAATAAAAAGAACCCGCAATTTACTGGAACTTAATTGTGCTACATACAAACAACTTTGGGTGAATTTTGAGCAATTTTTTTGTCGTTAATTTCTAATCCTATATGCTGTAACTAGGCAATTATTTTGATCTTCAACCGGATAGGTATGTCTTATCTGAAAATGCACGGCATTTGGCACAAAAATCTTTCTTTGAGACATAGAATCTAATGTTCATGTGCTCATTTGATTCACAATGTAAGTTGTACTGACAGAGTTTGAGAATTTTACTGTCATAGTTGGGTAACTTGTCCCAGTGAGCCATTTCCTGTGATGTACTCTTGACCAGAATTAGGTAGAAGTTTATTTCCAGGTCTTTTTCTCTTTTTCTGGGTTTATTTTGGATGTAAACCTTCTCTTTTAAAATGGTCGGGCTAGACGAATCTCAGATTGACACTGTTACAAGGGAGCTGATCCTAGCTATGGGCCCTGGACTACCTGTAGTAGGTTCAGATTCTGTCGGGAGCGGTGTCAATAGAGAAAACAAACTTTTAATGCTTTTATTGTCCTGAGGTGAGCTTTGTATTAAGATTTCGTAGTCCTGTAATAGAAATGACACAGGAGTATTTTCTGAGATGCCTAAAATAAATGAATCCTTATAACTGTTCATTGCGTTTGGTGATTTTTCTACCGCCACTTCCAGGAACCATCAATTTGGCGTAGCTAGATAGTTCTTAGATAATTCTTCGTCGACTATTCTCATGTCCTATTTTTCGTCCCCAAATTATATACAGTGTGGGCAGCGAAATGTATAAAGCTATATTTTACTGACATTTTAGATAGTAAGTGAGTATTGTTTGATATGCTTATCAATAGTGCCATAATATTGTCTATGCCAAGGTGACTTACATGAAAATTTGACAAAAAAAGTAAAAATAATTTTATCGAAAGTTGGAAAAAAGAAACGAGAACGTCGATGTAAAACTTTGAAAGTGGTAGTTTCGATGTAAACCGAATTGTAATTAACGATGTATAATATCGAATATGCCAGTTTCAAATAAAGTCAAAAGTAAATTCCAACGTACAAAATCGAAACTGGTAATTTCGATACTACGCCAATTGTTAATTCCAATGTACAAAATCGAAACTGGTAATTTCGATTATTTACTTCGGTAATGCAATTTAATGTTCACGTCAAATAATTTTTAATCAAAACCTTAAATGCACAATGTTTCTATCGATCTTGAAACATTAAATTTGTTTTGCATCTTTATTACGCAGTATTAGAACCAATATAATAGTAAAATTGTAAAGCCTTGTAAGCTAATTAGTCGTTTCTTGCCAGCTGACCGCGTCGGGGGCTCTTGCGACGTATATTATTGAAAGTGCTACTTACGTTAGTCTACTGCGGAAATGCTATTAATTTTCGATGTTTTACGAATCCAAAATCAGCTAAAAAAGAAGAAAATCTGTTTTCTGTCTTCATGGCTATAAAATATCGGTCGAAAGAAATAGATTACACGAATAAAAAAAAAACGTAAATTTTGAGTTTCGATAATCTACGTAGGGACCGTCGATTTGCTAGGTGAAGTAAATCTCTAACTCTTACTTTCTAGTGATTTTAGTGTTTTGCGATCGGATCCTTTTTCTATGCTAAATATACTGGCCGGCTTTCCAAACGCCAGTCGGGCGCCGTTTTTAAAAATAGATTAGAAAAAGTTTGGCGCGTGCCAGTACGATGTTCCATTTTCAAATTCAAACAGCGTTCAGCTGTTGCTGGCCGGAAACGACATTGAGACAGGTCGTGGTTGCCGGCATTGACATGGCAAGGGTGACTGCGTAAACAACCTGTACTTAATTTAAAAATAATTGTGAACAGGATGATAATTTACTTGGTTGTTAGTGTAGGTCAAGTCTTATCTGTGCAAGCGGATAGAATTTGGGTCACGCTTTTCGGTGGTAGGTATATGTTTTATGAGGTTTTGATATCTACGGTTTTATGACCTTTGAACTTTTGAATGTGTTATTAGTGTCAACGCTTCGGACTGCACACACCTCAATATTGCACCTGGCCCAGTTAAGTGTGCTCACTTTTGCTAAATTGCTAACTACTTAGGTAGGTACCTAACTTTTGGTTGTAATAGTCTCGTAGTGGTTTGTCGAACCGGAACGAACTCGTAGGTAGGTATGATTCAGAATTTTATGTGACAAATTATAGGACGGACGGCCCTAAAAGGGCGTACGTGATGCTACGCTCGTATGTAAATGATGTAAATGTAGAAACAATAACGACCTGCGGTTTGTAAAGGTATCACCAAGCAAGTAAATGATAATTTTGTTATAATGTGTGAATGACCTAATGATTGCATAGATTCTATGCCGTAAAAAAAATCACTTTACTTAATTATATTACCTATTTTATAGCTGTTATTTATTTTACATCCAACACAGACTTGAAAATATTCAGGTTGTATTCGTAGAGTTGTGAAAACACAAACGCAAATACATAGTTTTTTTTTTCTCAGTCACTATGTCTACTAATAACTTTAAAACCGCTGAATCGTACATTATTATGAATCTTTACTTTTGTTAGATAGAAGTGACTTGTCTAATACGTAATCTATAAATACTCGCGAAACCAACACACCAATACACTATGGCAACTCAGGGAATACCCGGCGGCATTATGTAGTCGCTTATACAGTTACAAAGTGACATAACTATGTTTGTGTCTAGAAATACGTTGGAGGTTGGAGGAAAACTTGTTTCAACACCTCCCATTCTTGTCTTAGGTACCTACTGATTAGAGGCAACGTAATTTCATTTGATTCCTTAAAATAGGAACAGCTGTGTACAGCTGAAAAAAGATCACATAGTATAGGGGGCGTCTATAAATTACGTTAGGTGTTTTTTTTTATTATTTTTTGTCCCTCTCTTGTTGTTTCAAACAAGCCAAAAAATCGCTTGATGTCTGCCATGACCCCCCTCTCTCCAACGTAAGATTAGATGAGATTTGACTCGACCCCCACCCCCCCTTAAAAACCTAACGTAATTTATGGACACTGTTTTTATGTGGCAAAAGTCTTTATGTTGACGTCAAATTATATACCAAATTCTATGTAGAGAATTGTAAGAAAACTTCTCAATACATAGAAGAAATTTAATTAAGATGCACACACAATAGCTGGTACA
>BHDV01027309.1:245226-263293 GCA_005406045.1 Adoxophyes honmai
GTCCTGAAATTTACTGTAACATCTTTTAATATGTGAACATGATATAACAATGAATAAATGAAATGAAATGAAATGAAATGAAATTATTTTTGACCTAAGTGCATTTTAGATTTGTACACTGTGGATTTTAAATATCACAATAGGCAAAAAGAGGCTTTTCGTCCTATTTTTCTATACAATATAAGCTTGCGCTACGTATACGTGCCTGAGGGAAAGCGAAGATGTGGTCTAAGGTAGAAAATATTGTGCCTAATGGCCACTCCAATTGCTACCTAATTCAATACCAAAAATCTACCAAAGATAAACCACGTCAGTCATAAACTACCACGAGTGAAAAAGTCTAATTGGAATTGGATTTTTCTGCAGTCAGGTGCCGTAAGAATAAATGTTCCAAAAAATTCAAACATCATAATTTTGGCAAAACGTTGATTGATAGACTTCGGAGCGCTGTAAACGGGACTCGGAAATCAGATTCCGGATGGGATCGGATTCCAGGTCGGCGATGTTCTGAAGAGATGCCAAATTTCAAGTACCCGAGACTGAAGATCATGTATGACGAAAGGGATACATGGCATACATGTGGACGAAGCGAGAAAAGTATGTCTGAATAGAATCCTATGTTGCTCTGTTGTCTCTTGTAGGGAAAACGATGTTTAAATGTATGTATGTGGAAAATCAGAGTTCAGTAGGGAAAAACTTATTCGCTCTAGATTCGAAAACAGCCAGGCCAAATGATTTGGAAGCAGACTTCTAGTTTTGGCTCATAGCCAACTTACACCAAAATCGGA
The DNA here is from genome assembly GCA_005406045.1 of Adoxophyes honmai. Lineage (NCBI taxonomy): Eukaryota > Metazoa > Arthropoda > Insecta > Lepidoptera > Tortricidae > Adoxophyes > Adoxophyes honmai. The sequence goes on from BHDV01027309.1 coordinate 246,015, forward strand.
TCAGGATGTAGAAGTTGGAAAAGATCTTGGGGATTTTGCGCCTCATTTACCTTGGTCGTTGGATTCAACGATTCTTTAGAATATCTTGTAGCGATATTTGAATGGGCCAGGGTACCTATAAAGGAGTCGTTGCCTCGAGGATGAGCTTATCTGCCAGCTATGCGTGACTAACAAGACACAACAGCTATTGTCATTGCGACACGTGCCAGTCACAACACATGGGCATGTTCTCGATCAGTGATCGTAAATTTTATTGCAATTTCGGTCCAGCATAGTAGAAATAAACGAATTTCTTTGAGTGTTTTCTAGGGAGATGGTTAAGTGAAGATAATTATTACGTTATCACCTCTAATTTGTCAGTTAAATAATGTCATGGGATTTTTTTACGAAATTAATTTATTTGATCGCTTTCCGCATAATCATGGTCAATCAAGTTATTAGTTAACGAGTACAGTCGAGTTCATAAATATATGAGCAGAAAAATGCCAAATATGTAAACTTTTACACCTTATTGTCAATGTCATAAAGGTGTACAGATATTTTTGAACCCTCAGTTTTGCTCATATATTAATGAACTCGTCTGTACAAACAGAACAAATATCGCAAAAGCAAACATTTGCTTAGCGGGATCGATTTCAGAAACGCAATAGATAAAGTACAGTTAAAGTTCACCGATCGCTACTCAGATCAGTTGTACAACTAATCCATAAATGTATTCACTGATTGTGTTTCAAATGTTTGAATCATCAATCCAAACACGGTGTCATAAAGCGTGTTATCGCTACAGTTTTATTGTGTTAAGACCTTTTCTGTGAGGTCATCGGTGTGCGATGGACCACCCACTGTTTGCTGGCACAATAGGAATCTGATTGGAATGGATTTAGCAATGTGTTGTCCTGTCACCCACGCCGTTACGTGATTGGACGTGTAAATTACTTTACATTGTGCTGTCTGAACCAGGGATCCACATCCACGGATTCCGATGTAAGACTAGGTATATTTAAAGACCATGATATCGTAAGTTTTAGACACTTAGGGACCCATCCCTCTAAAAAAAGGAAACCTTATAACATCTAAGTCCATTAATCCCGCATCATTAGGGGCCATTGAGGACAGAACCAGTAGAGTACTAATGTCATTTTGGTTGTTCGGAGAAGATTCCGCAAAACAATTGAAGTGTTCGCTGTGCTCTTATTGGCCGGTCCAAGATCGCGCGTAACGCTAGTGCCTTTTTCTCTACGGTTATTGGCTCTGTACAGTTTCTGTGACAGTGACGTTTAGTATGTTGAAATCAACAAACTATTTGCGGACCGGGGTTGCGAACATTGTTTCTCTATAGGTTGTATCCTCTATGTTAGGGGCACACGGGCCATTGGCCACAACCACTAGACGATGCCACCGGCATATTTTGAGCAGTTCTCGTACATTTTATATGGACTCGCCACACACTGTTGACTCTGGTGGCCGTCACACGCTACAGCTAGACTAGCTGTTCTCGTGGCAGCGTTTGTGGCTGTGGCCGGGGGCACTAATAGCAAGAGGGCGCCTCCATAAAGTCGTTCCTGTCTGGACTTGTTTAAATCGGCATCCGCATAGGCTTTTTGCGGATGCGGATGCAGATGGTAAATTTAATGCGGACGTTCCGTATTTTTGAATGCGGATGGATGCTGATCCGCAACCTCCCTAGTTTCAACCCCCATAGGCTCACCAAAGTCGCTTCTAAGGATAGTAGGTAGGTACAGAAATTGTAAAAATTTAGTTTTCTTCACTAAACATATCGTAGTAAAATTCAAATGCCATTTCACTCACAAATTACGAAACACTGCCGCTAACTGCGATTTTAGCCCACGGCACTGCATAAGAGGCCATTGTTCGAATCTTTAGGCCACCACGGTTTGACCGTCACACCTTATCGTTTTGGCTAGTGGTTATTAAAGGTTTTTTTAATCTCTTCCAGGCGATGGTGGCATGCTATCCCGGCTGCGGCACGCACTACGTGAAGCACGTGGACAACCCCAACAAAGATGGCCGCTGCATCACCGCCATTTACTACCTGAATCTCAACTACGACAAAGTCCGATGCGGGGGCATGCTCAGGTCAGTTTTGCTCCTTTATTCATTCGTCCCAACTAACCTATGAATTATGAATATGAAAGTAGCCTTTTTATTCTTGAACCGCTGAATCGATTCCGATGACAGCATGTCATAAAAACCCTGTAGGTACCACTTTATGCAAAAATGTTAAAAAGAGTCATCATCATCAGCCTATATACGTCCCAATGCAGGGCACAGGCCTCCCCTCAGTATGAGAGGGCTTGGGCTATAGTTCCCACGCGGGCCCAGTGCGGATTGGGAACTTCACACACAACGTTGAATTACTTCGTCGCTGTGTGTAGGTTTCCTCACGATGTTTTCCTTCGCCGAATAGCTCGTGGCAAATATCAAATTCGATATCGCACATAAATTTCGAAAAATTCAGAGGTGCGAGCCAGGGGTTTGAACCCACGACCCTCTGATTGGAAGGCCACAGGTCGAACCGCTGCTCGATTAAAAAGAGTAATGTCATGTCTGTATTTCCAAACAGGGTAGGCAGAGCACGTTTCAGGTCCCGTAGTTAAGAGGTACTATAGTGACGCTTTGCTAGCCTGTCGCCTAAAATATACCTTAACCTTCCTTATCCTTAGTCTTTTCCACCGGACACGGTAAATTGATACAAACAAAATTCGAAATCTTCGAAATCAAACCAAACTTAATACAAAGACAAATGGTAGGACACGTGTGCCTCTGTCCGAGGCATGATGTTGATTCCTTTACAGTTAGTTGAAGAACAATTAGTTAATTTAAATGTACGGACTTTGTAAACCGTGCTCTCGTTTTTGTACAGGGTGTTTCCAGAAGGCACAGACCAGGTGGCGGACATCATGCCGTTCTTCGACAGGATGATATTCTTCTGGTCCGACCGGCGGAACCCGCATGAGGTCCAACCAGCCTTCGTCACTAGGTAATTTGACAGTTACAATAATCTGGCCTACGTCCCAATACTGGGCACCGGCTTCCTCTCAATCATCATCATCAGCCTATATACGTCCCACTGCAGGGCACAGGCCTCCTCTCAGTATGAGAGGGCTTGGGCTATAGTTCCCACGCGGGCCCAGTGCTGATTGGGAACTTCACACACAACGTTGAATTACTTCATCGCTGTGTGTAGGTTTCCTCACGATGTTTTCCTTCACCGAATAGCTCGTGATAAATATGAAATTGTATTTCGCACATAAATTCCGAAAAATTTAGAGGTGCGAGCCTAGGGTTTGAACCCACGACCGTCTGCTTGAGAGGCCACAGGTCGAACCGTTGGGCTACCACGGCTTTTCTTGCTCTCAATATGAGAGACAAATAGGGAATATGCATGCAATTGGAACAGAAATTTATTAGTATAGTTTATACATACATACATCACGCCTGTATTCCTAAATGGGGTAAGCAGAACGCGAGACGCTACATAGACAAAATCACGACTATTTAATTTCGTGGGACAAATTCTGAAAAACTAAATATGATTTGAAGCTTGAATTGATACTTCAGAGGCTATTTGTCACAGACTACTGGGCCATCGCGGATTCAATATAATTATCTATACAGTATACACTGAGTCTTTCACCTAGTGTGGTCCTCGAACAATAGGTACAATGTTCCAAACTGCTTCGGTAAACGGACATTGTCTTTACTTTACACTAGACTGTCCGCCAACTGCTGACACCTAATCAGGCAGTGACAGCTGTCGTTCGCCGAATGCGGGCTACTACCGTGCAACATGTGGCGCTTTAGTCCTAGAATAGTATCCGTTTTTTTTTTCAAATGATAAATTGATATAGTAGAGTAAAGTCACCAGTAATGGACAATGACTCTTATTTACTACCCACTAAGAAAAAGTCATTTGTTTTCCAACAATCAATTCACAACTCTATGGTCTTTAAATTATGAATGAAGTGTCCATCACTGGTGCTTGTCAGCTTAAACCGTCTATAACTGGTGCCGTTACCCTACTTGCGTGTCCTTAATAATGTATGTTTTGACTGTTAGGACTAGATGACTGATGGACGCTGTATAATTGATTGTTATATTGGAAAATCTAAATGATCAATATGAACTTCGTTTCTTTTCAGATATGCTATTACACTGTGGTATTTCGACGCCAAAGAACGAGAGGAGGCGCTCAAACGGCACCATCGTAAGTGACCTTAGCTGTCATTTTGCTTTAGCTCCAGCTATAGTACCAATACCAAGTTACGCCAAGTCTTCAGACAAAAAAAGTCTCACTCTAACCAAGCGTGTCCGAAAGAGACAGCAAATGCTTTGAACTTTTAAAACGAGGACCTTTCCTAACAAATGTTCGCTCCAATTTAAATGATGTACAGTCATATATGTATACAATCACACCTGTTTCCAAAGGGGGTAAGCAGAGCACACGAAACGTGACATAGTCAAAATAAATACTTTTCATTAATTTTTGAGCATTTTTGCAATTTTTGTACAATTGGTTTTTTGTCTCATAGTAATAGGAAAAATAACGTGCTCAAAACTTTTGACGAAGTCTGTATACTTTAAAACACTGAATAATGATACATTATTTAGTCGTAAAACTCTTTCGGTTCTGGTTTAATACGGCGTAATAATTCCGTTTGGTGTAAAATAGACCTTAAAACTTCTCAATGGTGAAGTTATCTTAAATCAACCAATTCCCGATATGATACTAACGTAATTTTAATTGAAATTATCACTGGACTTTGGTCTATGGAAAGATGTCATCGTAATTAATTAGATACTTGGTCACGTATGTCATGTATAAAAACTGAAAATAGATAGATTTTTACGGATGCCTGCGCTGCGGGCTTGGGGAGGCGGGACTCTTTCCGCCGTCCTTCTCATAGGTGGGAGGGAAGGGGGAAATGTACACACTAAAACCATTCCAGCGTTGCATTGTTGCCGGATTGGGAGGTCGACGTGGGATCCCGAGGATTCAATTCAACAAGACGACAAAACTTCACTTAGATACCTAGTTTAATATGATACCTTTTTCAAGTGACACGATTATATTCCGATTTTCGTTTTTTATTTCAGAACACAACCCGAATGCGAGCAAGTGATATTGGCGCTCTCGCTCGCACAACAGTGCGAGCTCGAGCTTCCACCCACCAATGGCGCTGCCCTAAACCCCCAGTACTAAACCGCCAGTACTCAATCTTTAAGTCATTAGTAATATTAGCAACTAAGCTGGTTTTGTTATGGGGATTTACTAACCTTCCCTACCGTATGTGTGAAGTATACGACATCGCATCGTGTTATTGTTAACGGAAAACTTATTAAAATTGCCTAGACATATACTTAGGCTTTTCTAACAGTTTTTCTTCAATTTGCTGTGAAATTTGATAGTGAATCGTGAAGGTGTCGCATATTTCCCCAAATTACATATAGAATTGTAGGGCTTATATTAAAAGCAAAAATGTAAGTTATCCTACTCCATTCCATAAAATGTGTGGAATGTTATAGTAAATTATGTATGTACTTTTAAGACTCGCAAAGCGAGATTCTGGTCTCTCTTTATGCGCCAATTTCAATTTAACTGACTGTGAAACAATAATGCTATGTCACTGTTACATCTTCACGAGTTTGTGTGGAACCAGGTTGCAGTAAACTTTTGCCGCAATTATCAAAAATAGTCTTTGATTAGGCCAGCAAAGGCTCTCTGTGACAGGGTTCTACCGAACACAAACTTTGCAAGGTCCTAGGAGAACGCTAAAGCGGTATTGAAACTAAATCTTTACATTTATGTATTTACTACAAGGGGACATCCGTAAAGTACGCCACACTTTCAGGAGGGGAGGTCAGTGTTTTCTGACACTTAAAAAAAAATCTGTAATATTCATACTTAAATGTATGACTTGGGGGAGGGGGGGGGGTCTAAAATGCCCTAATATATTTTAGGGTCTAATGTATTTTAGGCGACACACTTTATGGATGCCTCCCAACTGAGCTGAACATAGTCTATTTTGTACTTTCAAACCAAATGTTCATTATGGTTCTTATACTGGAATTCACATAGGGGATAAAGGACATGGTTTACCGAAAGTAAGCAATTATAATGTCACTTTTAATGCATTCGCGATTTTCGCCCTGTACCGCTAACTTACACTAGAGGTTATTGTTATGGTTGCTAAGTTGCCATATGTGTACCTTGTACGGTCATCAATGTCTAGAACTTAATTATGACAGAATTATTTGCTTATTTTAGTGAACCTGAGACCATCGAAAACCAAGTATTATGTTTTTTTGTTTACTATTTCGGTTTGGTCGAGTTCCTTGTTGTGAAATCAAATGAAAAGTTATCAAATTTAGTTCAATCTAAATTATTGACTGAATGTTTCGTGAATAGGGATTCTGCAACGTTTTCCACGCATCTTCCGTAAATTAGTGTCCTGAAATAGATTGCCAGTTTCCAGTTTTGTTTAAGCAAGCCGCGAATGCAGAATAACCGAATAAAATTCGGTGTTTATTCCAAAGTTGATGTCGAAACGACAATCACGTATTACAACTACTGTCGCAAACGAACTGTAAATAGCTAAAGGCGTATTTCGTATAGATATTTTTGGGATGTGTTTTCAGAACGAAATACGCCTAAGCAAGCATGACGTCAACTAGTGATGTTACGTCTCTTGACATGTTATTGATGTTATTATTAAAATAGTTATCAACATAATCGATATTTGGATACTTATCTACCTAAGCTTCGGTAGCGCGATTAGAAGTAAAACATGAGTCTAGATATCATCCTATTATTATGTAGTTAGAATGACGTTTAGTGATACGTGTTAAAATATAACTGGATGTAGTTAACAAATTGGAAACTATTGATGTGGCTCAAATTTAAATAAATGTTTAGTGACAATCTGGAATCCAATTCAATCCAATCAATAATAGACTAGACATGTGTATTTGTATTTACAGAGACTAGGTAGTAATAAGACTGCCAGTTTCCATACTAACTTGCGTGACTTCTAAATATCAACTTCACTAGATGATGCTGCGTAAACGGAATGGAAGTTTCATAATAAATTTATGACCGCGCTTGTACAATGTCATCTAGTAAAGCACATCATAATTTAGAGTATCGATTCTAATACCGCGATCGGAAATATTTATGATGATTAGATTCTGGTATTTACAATTCATTCATAATGAAATGACACCGGAAAGAACAGTATACATAGTGTATATTTTTTTATGATAGTTAACGGTTGCTCTGTCAATGGACAGAAAAGTCATTACTTAGAATAGTTTTAAGTAGCAATGTTTGTTTTCAATTTCGTGTATTTCTACGGACCGCCCGTAAAGTATTATATTGTTTTATTTTGACAGTTTGTTTAATTCACTATTTTATTCGCGGTTTGTACATCCGCTGACATTTTTCCCCTATTAAGTTTTCTGCAGTGCAATATTTTATTTAACTCTATTGTTTTCATATCATTATATTTCTGTCTTCAAATTTTCAAACGTTTTTTTTTTCCTAAAAACAGACACCATTTTTAACGTCTTTCAAAGTTCAGCGGATACCTACAACCTAAGACTGAATTAACTACCATTCAATTTGTAAATGATTTGTCGTTTTTTAAATAGTGTCTATTTATTCTTTATTTTATTTACATCATTGTACAGATATTCAATATTTTAACGTAAGTGTATTGAATTACATTTAGGCATCTATACTCCGTTTATTTTAAGATGATATTTTCAACTGTCAAATCCTTACATATTTTTAAGTAAACCCAAAATATCGGCGCAAATTATGATGACGTTTGTTCTTCACGTTATAACAAACAATAATAAGTGTACTTGCATTAATCATTTCCAGTTTCACTACTGAATTACAGAGATAAATTCAAATTGTGTCTGTTGAAATTCTCAACCTAAAAAACGGAGTATAGTAACAATCGCGTAAGTAAAATAGGTAGTTTGACGTGTTTTTGAAATGATATGTTACCTCATTAAATTATGATAGTTAGATACATGTCATTATTTTTAATGTATTTGTAGATATCACAAAATTGAATGTAAAGATAATAAACGTTTTCATAGAAAATTTGTTTTCTTTTTTTAATAATAAAACTGTGAGCTAAATCCTATTGATATGAAGACCGGTCAATCAGTGAGGAAAGGTAATTCGAACGCCACTTTATTCGTAAATTTAAGTAATTCTTTGAAGTAAGGGTCAATTCACACCGAGACGAGATGCGACGAGACGCGGCGCGACGATGCATGTGGTTTCGCGCTGCGCAGCGCGGCGCCGCGCTACGTCTCGAGGCGTAGCGCGACGGACCTGAATTCTCACAATGAAATGTGAACCTTATCGCGTAGGAATAAAGTATATTTTGAGTTGGCAGCGTTACGTGCGCAGCAGCGCTCCCGCACACCTTTTGAGTAAATTACTTGAGTTTGTGTCATTCTTTTTTATGCTGAAATATGTAGTTCTATATTTTGTCTATTTACTCCTTTTGGCCGAGTCCATAAGCGTCCATAAATAGTTTCGCTCCTTCACAACCAAAGTAGCTACAATCCCAGGCATCTAACTTGGCAAGGTTTATAAAAGTGGGGATAAGCTCGCGTATCACTTTTTCCGTTGTAAAACGAAACGATGGCCCCACTAAACCTTGCCGCAAACGTAATTTGCTACGCATAGACCCAATTTGCACAAACATTTGTTTTGTCACACAGACTGAGTGAGATCTCAGATGGTTCAGATGAGCAAATTAATGCAACACAAAAAATTACATACATACATAACCGTCACGCCTTATTCCGTGGGGTAGGCAGTGACAACAGAGCGTCGTTCGCTTCTATTCTGACATACCTACTTCTTTCGCTTCATTAACATTCATCACTCTCATCATATACGCTCGACGGTTTCGGGTAGGTACTTGCCCTAAAACACTTCTCTTGTAAACTTGCTTACATATCCTTGCTTCATCCATTCTCTCCACGTGCCCAAACCAACGCAGCATAACTTTAGCACAGAAAATTAAGCTAAAAAAACTATGTAAGTAAAGTACATACATACATATCCTCACGCCTGTCTTCCCAAGAGGGGTAGGCAGAGCACATGTAAGTAGTAGGTACATGTCACTGGAAAACATCAAAATCTTAAGGAAGTTTATAAATTTCCTAGAAAAATTTCGTAAATTTATAAACTTACTGATTGTGTTATTTTCCGGTGACATACATATTGCAAAAACACGAATGTGGATTAACCACTAACGATACGAGGTGGATTCGAAAAATCATGCTTGCGTGTATCTTCGGAATAATGATGATTTTAATTGGTCTGAGGGTGTATCAGTATATTCAGGATAGTGGTTAACAATAAACTTGGCCATTGCCAGATTTTAAGCGGGGTGGGAGGAAAAGCTATGCGCAAACCATAGAGGATAGAACCTATAGAGAAACAATGTTCGCAACCCCGGTCCGCAAATAGTTTGTTGATTTCAACATACTAAACGTCACCGTCACTGTCACAGAAACTGTACAGAGCCAATAACAGTAGAGATAAACCTGCCAAGTGCGAGTCGGACTCGCGCACGAAGGGTTCCGTACCAAAAACTGCAAAAATTCAGAATTTTTGTATGAGAGGGGCTAATATTAATTTTATTTTTATTCAATTATTTATTTTTAAAGTAAATATTTAATTAAACATTCTGTGAGCATTTCAAGTATTTAGCTGTTACAATTATTTAAATAGACCCAAAACAGCAAAAAAACAAACTGGAAAAATATAGGTTTTTTGTATGGGAGCCCCCCTTAAATACTAATTTTATTTTATTTTAATTATTTCCTTTTTAAGTAAATAATTAAATAAATATTCTGTGAGCATTTCAAGTATTTACCTGTTACAGTTATTTAAATAGATCCAAAATAATAAAAAAACACGTTTTTTGTATGGGAGCCCCCCTTAAATACTAATTTTATTTTGTTTTAATTATTTCCATTTAAAGAAAATATTTAATTAAATATTCTGTGAGCATTTCAAGTATTTACCTGTTACAGTTATTTAAATAGATCCAAAATAGCAAAAAAAAAACACGTTTTTTGTATGGGAGCCCCCCTTAATTATTATAATTATTTTAATTTTAGTATTTGTTGTTATAGCGGCAACAGAAATACATCATTTGTGAAAATTTCAACTCTCTAGCTCTCATGGTTCGTGAGATACAGCCTGGTGACAGACAGACGGACGGACGGACGGACAGACGGACAGACAGCGAAGTCTCAGTAATAGGGTCCCGTTTTTACCCTTTGGGTACGGAACCCTAAAAAAGGCACTAGCGTTACGCGCGATCTTGGACCGGCCAATAAGAGCACAGCGATCACTTCAATTGTTTTGCGGAATAATTTCCGAACAACCAAGATGACATTAGGTTCTATCCTCAATGGCGCAAACCTACCCCCACTACTTTTTTAAAATCTGGCCATGGTTATTGCCGACCACTATAGAGTATAGATAGGTACTTACCTTCATAGACGCGATAACATCATAAATGACAAAAACTTCAAAATAAATGTCAATGTATGAAAATATTAAATCTACGTCATAATAACTGTTTTTTTTACAACGAATTGTTGTTTTATACAAATAAAGTTAGCTATATGAGGAGCAATGAATAAGCGCCGGGTACTGAGCGTGGTCGAAGAAACATGGGGACGGGGAACTATTTTTACTGACGAACCTGAAGATACAGAAAAATCTAAAGTAAGTAGCCATCACATACCCAAAAAAATTGCAAAGATTTACCTACGCTTCGCTTTATACTGCTTTGGTATACCAGCTTGTACTTATGTACCTAATGCATAAATATGTAATGTGGTTGTATCGAATTTATCGAACAAACAGTATTAGTATGCACTTTACTTACGTGGTGCAAGCAGTAAAATAGTAGGACTACCTAGTTACGTGCACCGACTCAAGCAAATCTACAATAATAATTAATAATAGTATTTGATTTTGGAGAATTCAGAATATTTTTACGACCTTTTGGCGGGAACAAGAAGAGTAATATTCGATAGTGTTGTACTGACCAAAAGTCATCGATTTAATAATCGTTACAGGAGCCGCAAAAAGAAAAGGTGGAGATCATTTCGAAACTTCCAAATTTGCCGGATGAAGAACTGGACATGCCAGAACCGGAATATGATGTTCTCGACACTTCACTGATCGAAAACCCTTATAAGTACGACCTGTAATTAATAATAAGCTTCTTCATCTGCATTGTTTAATATTTCAGTTTCGAAAAAAACATGTTATATAAATAAGTATGTCTCATTTGTTACAGATTACCATATTTTCAAGCATCACTATTTGCTACCGTTCTTGAAGATACCATTACTGAATTACGAATACTCGGTACACAACTTTGGTACATTCTTTAGAACAAAATAATCTTACAGCTGACTAAGCCTTATGCTGATATTTAGTTAAATCAATCTATATTTGGGGCATACACTTAATATTCTCTGCGCGTATTATATTTTGTACTAGCTGACCCGGCGAACTTCGTACCGCCTTAGCGTAGCTTTGATGCACTACTTTATTTTGTGTTTTTCAATCTTTCGGATTTCCTAATCATTTTTTTCGTAAGAACCTTCTACAGAGTATTAGAAAACTACAAAAAAAAGAATCAGCCAAATAGGTCTAGCCGTTTTCATGTTATGGCGTGACAACGGGAAACAGGTTTCATTTTTATATATATATTTATAGATTACCTTAAAAAATCTAAACAATTTTAGACATGTTTTGTAGATAAGATGGTTCAGTTCAGCTTCTCATTGTATAATACATGTGGTGGTGTCGGAATTAAAATTAAAATTACATTCTCCATCCTCCATCCCTTCTAATAAGGCAAAGGAAAATAAGTTAAATTGTTGTAGGCGATGCGCTAGCAATCAGCAATGCCAATAACTGTGGATACAAGTTTTTATGTAAATTAAGACCTAAAAGCTCCTAAACGTAACCTAGTCAAGGATTTTTCTATATTGCGTTTAATACATTCTGTTTACCCTCTTTAAGGATATACGCGTGACATTTATGTGTGATGTGTAAGTAAACTAAGTAGGTAGTAAATTAGAAATCAAACCTTACTCTATTTGCAGTGGAATGCAATACTGAGATGCGAATTGAAAAGCTTCAATCGGATATGGGATTACTACTGGCGCTCAAGTTCGGCGTCAAACAACCTGAAGTCAAAGATGAGCTCGATGGTATTGATTTCGATAATCTCGGATGTAATGAATATAAATTGAACAAGCTCGATGCTGACAGGTAACATCCTAATGGCTAAATCAAGAAACGTTTTAACTAAATGGATTAATTTAGTGGGCAATATTAAAATTAATCTTGTATTTTCTCTAATATTCTAAGGGCGTTCATCAATTGACTGGAACATTAGTAAATCAATCTGTTTATTTTTAGCATATTTATAAAAGATTTTATTTTTAAGGAAATACATTGGAGATGTGTTGCTTACTTCCTACATGGATTTATCGCTCAATAAGAGCTTTCAGACACTGGCGATGCATGTCAAAAAAATAGTTGACCGGGATAACTATCGCGTCGTTTTGCAGGAAACTGAAGCTAAAAATCGAGTGTACGTTAATTTAAAAATATTTGTCTTTATACCTAGACGAATATCGATAGTTAAATTTAGCATAGTTCCTAGTCTTAGCAGTAATGACTTTGATTGGTTTTCTATTCAACTAATTTGTTTTGTTTTATGTTTTTTTTTTATTTAATCCGTTTGTTTCTTTTAGATTACGAAGAGATTTAAACAGGCAGCTTCGTCAACAGCGTAATCACATAAAATCTGTCATTTACGATACTGATGTTATTATTGATGACCTAAAGACGCAAGTAGAGGTACCTACTTATGAACAACTGTTTAAACTTTAAACAGTTGTTGGTGATTTTAATGTTACACTCTTTCAATCATAATAAGACAGGCTTGTACCCGATACTAAGAGTAGTAGGTATAATGAGAGAATCAGCATTTTTCGTAATTTTTGCCTTTTGATTTTTTAGTAAGTATGCCAATTTAGTCAGAAACCGGCTACATTCTTCAATGTAATATTGAGTTCCATTGTATTTATTTTATTGTCCTATTATTTCTTTAGCCATCCTTAATATAGTAAACGAAATTCGATCAAATGAAACGAAAATATATATTTTATGTTTAGGATGCTGCTTTAAATGCCGAAATCCGGAGTCGCTATGTGGATAACTGGCAGCGAGCTCGAACTGAGCAACACATCCAAACTATTTATGACGAAGAGTATGGACCATCAACTGTCATCGAATATTATAAACAGAGAACCGATCATGAACAAAGGGTGCACACAGAGGTGGAGGTGTTAATCAACATTTGCATAAATGTAGGTTGCCATTGTTCTTATGTTTAACTTGGAAACGTTCGCTACTGATTTGAAACAGGTTTAATTTAAAAAGGGAAAAAGGTTGAAGTTTTGTATTGGTGAAATAAATTATACCGGATTCTCCACGAGTACAGGATAGTCTTGTCCTGGGCATGCCTCTAACTTGCAATACGCCTTCTAATCCTCTTATTACATATTCCAGTAAGCATTTGGGATATGTAATAAAAAGGGAAAACCAGCACAAAAAACGTTATCTTCTATTTTTAGGAAACTTTGGAAAAAGTGGAGGAATGGATGAACAAGTATGACAAGGATATGGAAAAAATTGACTTAAAAATACAAATCAAGAAGAACGACTATCAGAACGCTTATGATAAGAGAATTGGTTTAGAAGACACGGTATTTTTTTTTTTGTTAAAAATCGCATTGAAATTTACTAGCATATTAAAGCCCCCGACATCTAACGTGACAGGATTTTAAATAGTGCTTTTCAATGGGAAAAGCGATGCGCGAACTAACCCCCACCACTTAAAATTGTACCAAGTTAGATTTCGGAGACTGGAGCTTGATAAATTGCATGTAATAATATGCGTATTAGCAAATATAAACTTTATTATTGTATCAACAGATCGAGAAACATGACAAACTAATGAAGGACTGGATACACTTCAAAGATGAGCGTGAGAAGGCAAGGCTTTACAGAGAGAAGATGAACAAGTCAGCCATCATGGTGCAAGCGTGGTGGCGTGGTTTGCTCGTCCGCCGCCAACTTGGGCCTTATAAAGTCGCTAAAAAGAAGGGAGGAGGCAAGGATGACAAAAAGAAGAAGTAAACGATGATATTATTATTGAGAATAAAAACATTACTTTAATTCAAATGTTTTTTTTTTAGCTTCAGATGAATTGTTAAAAAAAACTGAAGTCTCAGTGGCAACTTAAAAATTTACCACCCTCAGTAAAATTAATCATAACCTGAGGGCTAAGCATCCATAAGGCTTTTATCCCATCTTGAAAAGTTTTAAGCATTCCTCACCTTTTTCTCACACGCCTGATTAGATTAGATTCTATTATTTTGAATATTCTCGCTGGGGTATTTATACCACGAATAATTTTTAGATCCACAGCAACACGCTTGAGTTAGTAGTTAGACTATCTGTTACTCTCCACTTCTATAGATAGACAGTGGCAGATCTACGTAGTGCTCGACTCGCGCCTTACTGTGCTAAGACAACTGATGACATAAGAAAAAAAATGTTATAATGAACCCGAGTTAACTAGAGCGTTTTAAAGTAAATTTAGTGTGCGCACCCTGCGCCCGCGAAAATGAAATTTAAAAACACGATTTGATCTATGTTCTGTTTTTTAATTCTTATGTCAGCAATACACTGTCAAAAGTTTTGAGGTCGTCGCGAACCTTTATTGTAATTAGATAAACATTTCGCATCGCATTTCGACAAAGACACTTTAGAAGTTTAATACCGCCACTGCTTTCTCAATCACATGAATATTAATCTCGGTAATCAAGGCATAAGTATTCTACTTAAGATTTATTCAGCTTTTTAAGGTATCATACTTATTACTGACTCTAATGACTGTAATCTGAATTAACTACAACAAATCTCTGCGTCAGTTGAAAATCGCTCAAATTTTAGAGGCATTAAAAAAACAAAGTCGATTTTAATCGATTATTTTGACAGTTGCTAAACCATACTGCACATCACTAAAAGTCTCCAGCACCGCAAACGTCAATGGAGTCACGTGACCATTTGAACCAATCACAACACGCGTTTAAAACTGTCTCCCTATACATGTCTGTTTATCAAGAAGTTGAATTTTCAGCTTTATTTACTAATAAAACATGCCTAAAAAAGAAAAGGTAAGTTTAAAAACCAGTTAAAAGATCAATAGAAAAAACTGTGTACTCGGAGTTTTCGACTGTATGCAAACAAAAATACAAAAAAAATGTGTTATCGGCATTTTGCTACGCTCTTCTTACACGGAACGTAAGTATGTACATGCCATGTCAGTCGGTTCGTTGGTGGTATGCGATTCTGCATAACATAAGTTTATAAATTCGTTTTGTGGCCAAAATATCGTTGTGAAGTGTGAGTTTCAGTGAGAACTATTATTTCAGGAGGAGATGAAGACGAAAACGGATAAAAACAAGAGCGGTGACAGCGATTCTGAGGTAAATTGTTTTGTAATGATAATCGCGAACTCGAGTTCGCCAACGGTGAATATTTATCTTGTAATCATCCGTGGTCAATTTACAAGACAACTCGACTTCCTTGTTTTTACGCGTGATTCTACTGGCCATCGGAAACCTTACGGCCATTAGGCAATTTAAATGATCATACGTAATTGTAGGTTCAAATGAGATCCGTGATGCAGAGGTGAAACTGTTTTTTTGGAAGAAATGGACTCCGTGGTGAGGTTATATGCTAATAATCTATTAAATATTTAGATATTACTGCTATCGCATATTTAAAATTGACCAGTCTGTAGCACCAAACTAATAAAGTATTTTTGCTCTGAGACAAGTGTCAGCTAAATCTAGCCATGTTTTTAATTTCTGATCTTAAATATAATGTTAGTTAAATGTCCGTGGAAAAGGCATTGAGGGCTTGTTTTGTTTAATTTTGTTACTAAACTTCAAATGCATATACAGCAATTAAATTTACAAACATGTAGGGTAAGCATGACCATTCCTAAGCAAATATGGTAATTATAGAAGCTTGTGCATTTATTACCCTAGCATGGTAATTACTATCCTAATATCAATTTGATCAACATGAAATTTCTGTGTCGCTAGCAGTTCCTATACATCCACTATGATATTTACGTATAAAGTGCAAAAGTGAAAACTTTTTGAACAATTTTAAAAATTCATATGTATTTTAGAATACAGAATGCTCCGATTGACTCTGGCTTTAGTTTATGATTCTATCAATCGAATGTTAGAAATTTATAGATGAACACTGGCTGAATGTTTTGACTCACAGAATGGTCACCATGATCTTGATGAGACTGATTCCTTAAATGCTAGGCCTGGTTTAATGGATATATGTGATTATTATTATAAATGTGGTTATTAAATAACTTTTTTTATACCTTGGAGGGCACACAACCTGATGATAAGTCATCTCCATTGCCCGTAGACATCCACAATGTCAGTTTTCATATTTTTTATCAACTCAAGGCATAATCTAACTACCAATATAATTGTCCTGGTTGGCACAAATAGACTAAGAAAATTTACACAAAGCTTTTGCACATTCTCCGTGTGTCTGTTGTTTCCTTTACAAGCTAGAATTAAAAGGAAATTTTCTAATGCATTTTTAGCATTGGAAAGAGATGTGGACTGAAAATTAGTCTTTACATTCATCAGATATAACAAATTATGTTGTTTTTCTGTGCGGCTTATATTTACTATCTGTATATTTTGGTATGCATTCAACACTAGGCTATTCGGTATATATATGTCACTCCTATATTCTCAAATGAGGTAGGCAAAGCATATAAACAAAACCATGACCATTTCATGTAAGTATTAAACACAGGTAGCTAGCCTACCACCCAAAATAATTAATTTTCTTTAGTTACTTTTTACACAGCACCAATATAACATACTAGCTTCTGCCCGCGGCTTCGCACGCGTTAAATTCGGGCTAACACAGAAGATATTTCGGAATTATTATTAGGAAGCGCCCGGCAGAATAGCCAGCAGAAATTAGATTTTTTCCTACTTTCTCGACACTTATCGTCATATTTTGGAAAATTCAAACAAAATCTTTATAAATTGTAGCCTATGTG